>CM068834.1:46511365-46581365 GCA_028554795.2 Sinohyriopsis cumingii | reverse complement strand
ATTGATAAATATGGAATGTATGAATTGTGAGAATTTTTTATATTAATTTATTGATTGATTGATTTCTTTTACAGCAGGGCCTCAGTCTGCCAGTGGGAAAATTGGCATCCTGTAGCGAATACTGTAAATATGGGCCATTGGCTAAATAAATTGGGTTATAAAATTCTGTTTTGATTACAGTAAGTTTAGATAGATATTTCATGCTTCCACTTTCTGTATTTCCACAACGTTAACTTCTACAAGTTGCAAGAAGAGATCCTTTGCAAATCTCATAAGACCCTATTTTTAAAGTTAGCTTATAGGCCGGTGTCGCTTATTTTAACCAAATGATAGGACAGAAAGAGGAATAATAATAATAATAATAACAACAACAATAATGTAATCTGCATTTTAAGTCAATTTCAACATGGAATTCTCCCCTTATCTGGGTCAGAAAATGGATGAGTGACAAATATGAGTATCTGAGGCCAGTTTTGCTTCTTTTGGATTAGAACTTTGAATCAGTATACACTTTAGTTACTAATATTATACTGCACACAAACATTTGTACATCGGAAACGTTGAAGAGATGTGTGACTAATCAGCCCAAGAGTCTTGAAAACGCATCAAGACAACAAATTATGTTTTACAGTCGAAATGTTGTTCTCACTAGAACTGAAATCATTTAATTTCTACTTAAATGCCCGAAAAATTTACAATTAAAACTACAATAAATGTTTTATACCTAGTCCCGCACAGTGACGTTTATCTGATTCCCTGTACTCACCGAGAGCATTCTGTGTCATATGGATGCATATCAAATGAAGTGAAAAGTAATGGAATACTCGCTTTTTTATTTATCCCTATGCATCGTGGTGCCCACACCATGATGAGACGCTGTTTCAATAAACCTTTTTATATATGTTCTTTACTGTTCTTCCTTTTTCTTCTTGCTTTATCATACTGACACACGAGAGAGAGAGAGAGAGAGAGAGAGAGAGAGAGTATGCAACAAAGTTCGCATAACTTTATCAGCTATTAACATTAATTGTACTTCTGTGTAATTTTATTTTTAACGCGTTATCCTATAACGATTGCAAACAAGGGCAAAAACTCTACTGATCTTACTCGATAATTATACCATACTGAATTAATAAGTTTATCTCGTAAAAACGGATCATATATATATCCTGGGTGGCTGAGGGTGTTTTAAGATATGTGTGTGTCTTTTGTGATATATATATATATATATATATATATATATATATATATATATATATATATATATATATATATATATATATATATACGTTTGTGTGTGTACATACATACATACATATGTGTATTATTTACATATAGTCTTGGATAATTTTAATTATTGGGATATGGATTTTAGATATCAACAGATACAAAGGAAACAAACGTTTCAATACATATAATGACATTTTCTTAAATTCTACATTGTATCATATTGACCTACTACTTGCTAGGCAAGCTGACTTTTATAAAATTTGCAAACTCCTTATATATATTTAAACTTACTTTTAGTATTCAACCAGAAAATCAGTACAGTGCAGAAAGATTGAAAATATTATTTCTTTCATATATATATATATATATATATATATATATATATATATATATATATATATATATATATATATATATGTGAGAGAGAGAGAGAGAGAGATGGGGGGATTCGGAATGGTTTAAACAGACTCTAAATTACACTGATAAAATGTACATCAGTCCAATGGTTAACATGATAGATTTCTATCAAGCTGGTTGCCCTATTGTACCCTTGAGCAAGACTACCCTCATTGCCTAACAAAACCAAGCAGTCTTTTGCCAGAACACCATAATGTGAACTTAGGCCATCTAAATCAAATTCCTATGTGAAATTTGCCAATATAAGCCAATACACTTTAATGCAAACTTAGCCAATCTAAACCAAATATCTTAATGGAAACTTAGCCAAACACCTTAATGTGAACTTAGCCCATCTAAACCAATGTACCATAATGTGAACTTAGCCCATCTAAACCAAGAAAAGAATAATGTGATATTGGCTCATATAAACAAAAACACCTTAATGCTATCTTAGCCAATCTAAACCAACCGACTTAATTTATTTTTATAAAGAATACAAAGTGAAAATTTAAATACTTTTCAGCATTATAAATGAAATCACAAATAGTCCATGAAAAGTTATATGACAAGTCCAAAAGGGTAGTGTTCCAAATGAATGCCAGTGGTTTTCTGAATGAAGTCCAATTTTGAATGTGCTGATGTAATAACAATCTTGACGTGTGGCGATGATGTAATTTAGAATGTCCTTGAATGAATTCATAATAGTCCCAAAATAGCGATTTTTGATATTTGGACATTAGTATTGGGGTGTATGGACATTTGTTTTGCTTATCAAAACGTTGGAAATCGCCGACACCATGCGGTATCGGCATAGGCTGCTTACTAGCCACAGGGGGCTCGTATCATTGCTTACAATGAAACTATCAGTCGTACATATAGTATAAAATGTATGACTGTCAGTTCAATTGTGAGCAACGATGCGAGCCCCTGTGCTTACTAGCCTGCCATGCAAACTTGACCGACCTTTCATCGAGATATACCTGCATGAAATCGAGAGAAATACGATTTATTTTCTCAGAAATAATTCCGAGTATAACATCATTTGTCGTTAATGAAGCTGACTGACGAAAGAAAACGACAACCTTGATGAAATTTGACACGGAACTCGCCATTGTATTACTATTCAAATGACTGCACAAATATGGCAACCTACATGTCAGTGACATCGGCGATCAAATAAGCTCTTGCTTCTTTACAGATTGAAACTGAAGGGATGTATTGTCGTAAGCAGAGCTCTCCCCTGTCTCTAATATATATATATATATATATATATATATATATATATATATATATATATATATATATATATATATATATATATATATATATGTGTGTGTGTGTGTGTGTGTGTGTGTGTGTGTGTGTGTGTGTGTAATATATCTTTGTAACGACGAAGAGACAACCTATATTAGTCTTAAATTTGTACATACAAATGTCTACGGCCATACCACGTTGAAAACACCGGTTCTCGTCCGATCACCGAAGTTAAGCAACGTCGGGCCCGGTTAGTACTTGGATGGGTGACCGCCTGGGAATACCGGGTGCTGTAGGCATTTTTTAAATTTTTTTTTGGTTCCATCCTCACTGTGAGGATATGCGATCATATATGGCCAATATTTCTTGTTCACAAATCTGGTGCAAATTTTTCAGTTTCCTCTACCTCCAGGATCGAAATGGGCCGCCTCGTATGCCGTCCAGATCCTCCAAATTTCTTCTGATATTCCGGATTCAGCCTATAGCGAATAATTGCAACGTATGCAATCGATGTCTTTCATTTTGGATACTTGTCTGTGGTATTTCTTATTCAATAATTGATAGATATATTTGGAATGTATTATTTTTAATTATTTTAATTTATTTACCTGTTTTTAGCAGGGCACCAGTCTATCAGTGTGAAACTTGGCATCCCTTAGCGAATACTTCGAATATGGGCCATTGACAAAATAAATTGGTGTATAAATCTCTGTTTTGATTACAGTAAGTTTGGATGGATGTTCCCTGCTTCCACTTCCTTGCACTTTCTGTGTTTCCACAACTTTAACGTTTCCGAGCTGCAAGACGATATCCGTTTCAAATCAGATTCGAGTCCGTCTTTAAAGGTAGCTCATAGGCTGATGTCGATTATTTACCTATTGAATTAGTCAGTTGATATAAGATAAATAATAATAATAATAATAATAATAATGCCCAAAAACAACAAAAATGAACTGAATCTTCGTTTAAATGCATTGTTATTTAAGTCCATTTGAAGGTGTAAACCTCCGGTTAAGCAACTAATGTCCGAGTCCGAAAATGCCTGAATTACAAATTTGAATAATGTATGAAGGCAGTTTATCTATATAAGTTTTAATAAGTACACTTTAATTACTAATTTTACACGGCACATAAACGTAAACGTCTGTACATCGGAAACGGTGAAGAGAGAAGCGAATATAAGTCTTAAATTTACACACACTTGTGTCTACGGCCATACCACGTTGAAAGCACCGGTTCTCGTCCGATCACCGAAGTTAAGCAACGTCGGGCCCGGTTAGTACTTGGATGGGTGACCGCCTGGGAATACCGGGTGCTGTAGACTCTAATTTTTTTTTTTTCTTTTATAACTAAAAACAGTTGAAGTTTTTCTTTCTTTCTTTTATTGTAACTAAATTTACTTTATTCAATATAAATAATAAATAGAGCAATTTCTCGACTTTCATTTTCTCTTTTTCCTTAACTTTCTTCAATAATTCGGATCCTAAAAAAATCAAGTATAGGACCTGAATATAGCAAATGTTGCTTTGCACTTCTCTGCTCTTGGTTTCGATCCTTACTACTGGAATATGCGATCATAGATGACCAGTATTTCTTATTAACAAATTCGGTTCAATTTATCCAGTTTCCTCTACTTTTACTACCACAACAAGCTGCCTCCTTTCACGTCGAAATACTTCCTTCAAGTTTCTTCTCATATATTCCTGGTGTAGTCTCTAGCGCAGAGTTGCAAAATATGCGATCAATGTCTTTCATTTTGGGTACTTATTTGTGGTATTTCTTATTCACTAATTGATTGATAAATATGGAATGTATGAATTGTGAGAATTTTTTATATTAATTTATTGATTGATTGATTTCTTTTACAGCAGGGCCTCAGTCTGCCAGTGGGAAAATTGGCATCCTGTAGCGAATACTGTAAATATGGGCCATTGGCTAAATAAATTGGGTTATAAAATTCTGTTTTGATTACAGTAAGTTTAGATAGATATTTCATGCTTCCACTTTCTGTATTTCCACAACGTTAACTTCTACAAGTTGCAAGAAGAGATCCTTTGCAAATCTCATAAGACCCTATTTTTAAAGTTAGCTTATAGGCCGGTGTCGCTTATTTTAACCAAATGATAGGACAGAAAGAGGAATAATAATAATAATAATAACAACAACAATAATGTCCTGAATCTGCATTTTAAGTCAATTTCAACATGGAATTCTCCCCTTATCTGGGTCAGAAAATGGATGAGTGACAAATATGAGTATCTGAGGCCAGTTTTGCTTCTTTTGGATTAGAACTTTGAATCAGTATACACTTTAGTTACTAATATTATACTGCACACAAACATTTGTACATCGGAAACGTTGAAGAGATGTGTGACTAATCAGCCCAAGAGTCTTGAAAACGCATCAAGACAACAAATTATGTTTTACAGTCGAAATGTTGTTCTCACTAGAACTGAAATCATTTAATTTCTACTTAAATGCCCGAAAAATTTACAATTAAAACTACAATAAATGTTTTATACCTAGTCCCGCACAGTGACGTTTATCTGATTCCCTGTACTCACCGAGAGCATTCTGTGTCATATGGATGCATATCAAATGAAGTGAAAAGTAATGGAATACTCGCTTTTTTATTTATCCCTATGCATCGTGGTGCCCACACCATGATGAGACGCTGTTTCAATAAACCTTTTTATATATGTTCTTTACTGTTCTTCCTTTTTCTTCTTGCTTTATCATACTGACACACGAGAGAGAGAGAGAGAGAGAGAGAGAGAGAGAGTATGCAACAAAGTTCGCATAACTTTATCAGCTATTAACATTAATTGTACTTCTGTGTAATTTTATTTTTAACGCGTTATCCTATAACGATTGCAAACAAGGGCAAAAACTCTACTGATCTTACTCGATAATTATACCATACTGAATTAATAAGTTTATCTCGTAAAAACGGATCATATATATATCCTGGGTGGCTGAGGGTGTTTTAAGATATGTGTGTGTCTTTTGTGATATATATATATATATATATATATATATATATATATATATATATATATATATATATATATATATACGTTTGTGTGTGTACATACATACATACATATGTGTATTATTTACATATAGTCTTGGATAATTTTAATTATTGGGATATGGATTTTAGATATCAACAGATACAAAGGAAACAAACGTTTCAATACATATAATGACATTTTCTTAAATTCTACATTGTATCATATTGACCTACTACTTGCTAGGCAAGCTGACTTTTATAAAATTTGCAAACTCCTTATATATATTTAAACTTACTTTTAGTATTCAACCAGAAAATCAGTACAGTGCAGAAAGATTGAAAATATTATTTCTTTCATATATATATATATATATATATATATATATATATATATATATATATATATATATATATATATATATATGAGAGAGAGAGAGAGAGAGATGGGGGGATTCGGAATGGTTTAAACAGACTCTAAATTACACTGATAAAATGTACATCAGTCCAATGGTTAACATGATAGATTTCTATCAAGCTGGTTGCCCTATTGTACCCTTGAGCAAGACTACCCTCATTGCCTAATAAAACCAAGCAGTCTTTTGCCAGAACACCATAATGTGAACTTAGGCCATCTAAATCAAATTCCTATGTGAAATTTGCCAATATAAGCCAATACACTTTAATGCAAACTTAGCCAATCTAAACCAAATATCTTAATGGAAACTTAGCCAAACACCTTAATGTGAACTTAGCCCATCTAAACCAATGTACCATAATGTGAACTTAGCCCATCTAAACCAAGAAAAGAATAATGTGATATTGGCTCATATAAACAAAAACACCTTAATGCTATCTTAGCCAATCTAAACCAACCGACTTAATTTATTTTTATAAAGAATACAAAGTGAAAATTTAAATACTTTTCAGCATTATAAATGAAATCACAAATAGTCCATGAAAAGTTATATGACAAGTCCAAAAGGGTAGTGTTCCAAATGAATGCCAGTGGTTTTCTGAATGAAGTCCAATTTTGAATGTGCTGATGTAATAACAATCTTGACGTGTGGCGATGATGTAATTTAGAATGTCCTTGAATGAATTCATAATAGTCCCAAAATAGCGATTTTTGATATTTGGACATTAGTATTGGGGTGTATGGACATATTTGTCTTGCTTATCAAAACGTTGGAAATCGCCGACACCATGCGGTATCGGCATAGGCTGCTTACTAGCCACAGGGGGCTCGTATCATTGCTTACAATGAAACTATCAGTCGTACATATAGTATAAAATGTATGACTGTCAGTTCAATTGTGAGCAACGATGCGAGCCCCTGTGCTTACTAGCCTGCCATGCAAACTTGACCGACCTTTCATCGAGATATACCTGCATGAAATCGAGAGAAATACGATTTATTTTCTCAGAAATAATTCCGAGTATAACATCATTTGTTGTTAATGAAGCTGACTGACGAAAGAAAACGACAACCTTGATGAAATTTGACACGGAACTCGCCATTGTATTACTATTCAAATGACTGCACAAATATGGCAACCTACATGTCAGTGACATCGGCGATCAAATAAGCTCTTGCTTCTTTACAGATTGAAACTGAAGGGATGTATTGTCGTAAGCAGAGCTCTCCCCTGTCTCTAATATATATATATATATATATATATATATATATATATATATATATATATATATATATATATATATATATATATATATATATATATATATATATATATATATATATATGTGTGTGTGTGTGTGTGTGTGTGTGTGTGTGTGTGTGCGTGTGTAATATATCTTTGTAACGACGAAGAGATAACCTATATTAGTCTTAAATTTGTACATACAAATGTCTACGGCCATACCACGTTGAAAACACCGGTCCTCGTCCGATCACCGAAGTTAAGCAACGTCGGGCCCGGTTAGTACTTGGATGGGTGACCGCCTGGGAATACCGGGTGCTGTAGGCATTTTTTAAATTTTTTTTTGGTTCCATCCTCACTGTGAGGATATGCGATCATATATGGCCAATATTTCTTGTTCACAAATCTGGTGCAAATTTTTCAGTTTCCTCTACCTCCAGGATCGAAATGGGCCGCCTCGTATGCCGTCCAGATCCTCCAAATTTCTTCTGATATTCCGGATTCAGCCTATAGCGAATAATTGCAACGTATGCAATCGATGTCTTTCATTTTGGATACTTGTCTGTGGTATTTCTTATTCAATAATTGATAGATATATTTGGAATGTATTATTTTTAATTATTTTAATTTATTTACCTGTTTTTAGCAGGGCACCAGTCTATCAGTGTGAAACTTGGCATCCCTTAGCGAATACTTCGAATATGGGCCATTGACAAAATAAATTGGTGTATAAATCTCTGTTTTGATTACAGTAAGTTTGGATGGATGTTCCCTGCTTCCACTTCCTTGCACTTTCTGTGTTTCCACAACTTTAACGTTTCCGAGCTGCAAGACGATATCCGTTTCAAATCAGATTCGAGTCCGTCTTTAAAGGTAGCTCATAGGCTGATGTCGATTATTTACCTATTGAATTAGTCAGTTGATACAAGATAAATAATAATAATAATAATAATGCCCAAAAACAACAAAAATGAACTGAATCTTCGTTTAAATGCATTGTTATTTAAGTCCATTTGAAGGTGTAAACCTCCGGTTAAGCAACTAATGTCCGAGTCCGAAAATGCCTGAATTACAAATTTGAATAATGTATGAAGGCAGTTTATCTATATAAGTTTTAATAAGTACACTTTAATTACTAATTTTACACGGCACATAAACGTAAACGTCTGTACATCGGAAACGGTGAAGAGAGAAGCGAATATAAGTCTTAAATTTACACACACTTGTGTCTACGGCCATACCACGTTGAAAGCACCGGTTCTCGTCCGATCACCGAAGTTAAGCAACGTCGGGCCCGGTTAGTACTTGGATGGGTGACCGCCTGGGAATACCGGGTGCTGTAGACTCTAATTTTTTTTTTTTCTTTTATAACTAAAAACAGTTGAAGTTTTTCTTTCTTTCTTTTATTGTAACTAAATTTACTTTATTCAATATAAATAATAAATAGAGCAATTTCTCGACTTTCATTTTCTCTTTTTCCTTAACTTTCTTCAATAATTCGGATCCTAAAAAAATCAAGTATAGGACCTGAATATAGCAAATGTTGCTTTGCACTTCTCTGCTCTTGGTTTCGATCCTTACTACTGGAATATGCGATCATAGATGACCAGTATTTCTTATTAACAAATTCGGTTCAATTTATCCAGTTTCCTCTACTTTTACTACCACAACAAGCTGCCTCCTTTCACGTCGAAATACTTCCTTCAAGTTTCTTCTCATATATTCCTGGTGTAGTCTCTAGCGCAGAGTTGCAAAATATGCGATCAATGTCTTTCATTTTGGGTACTTATTTGTGGTATTTCTTATTCACTAATTGATTGATAAATATGGAATGTATGAATTGTGAGAATTTTTTATATTAATTTATTGATTGATTGATTTCTTTTACAGCAGGGCCTCAGTCTGCCAGTGGGAAAATTGGCATCCTGTAGCGAATACTGTAAATATGGGCCATTGGCTAAATAAATTGGGTTATAAAATTCTGTTTTGATTACAGTAAGTTTAGATAGATATTCCATGCTTCCACTTTCTGTATTTCCACAACGTTAACTTCTACAAGTTGCAAGAAGAGATCCTTTGCAAATCTCATAAGACCCTATTTTTAAAGTTAGCTTATAGGCCGGTGTCGCTTATTTTAACCAAATGATAGGACAGAAAGAGGAATAATAATAATAATAATAATAATAATAATAATAATAACAACAACAATAATGTCCTGAATCTGCATTTTAAGTCAATTTCAACATGGAATTCTCCCCTTATCTGGGTCAGAAAATGGATGAGTGACAAATATGAGTATCTGAGGCCAGTTTTGCTTCTTTTGGATTAGAACTTTGAATCAGTATACACTTTAGTTACTAATATTATACTGCACACAAACATTTGTACATCGGAAACGTTGAAGAGATGTGTGACTAATCAGCCCAAGAGTCTTGAAAACGCATCAAGACAACAAATTATGTTTTACAGTCGAAATGTTGTTCTCACTAGAACTGAAATCATTTAATTTCTACTTAAATGCCCGAAAAATTTACAATTAAAACTACAATAAATGTTTTATACCTAGTCCCGCACAGTGACGTTTATCTGATTCCCTGTACTCACCGAGAGCATTCTGTGTCATATGGATGCATATCAAATGAAGTGAAAAGTAATGGAATACTCGCTTTTTTATTTATCCCTATGCATCGTGGTGCCCACACCATGATGAGACGCTGTTTCAATAAACCTTTTTATATATGTTCTTTACTGTTCTTCCTTTTTCTTCTTGCTTTATCATACTGACACACGAGAGAGAGAGAGAGAGAGAGAGAGTATGCAACAAAGTTCGCATAACTTTATCAGCTATTAACATTAATTGTACTTCTGTGTAATTTTATTTTTAACGCGTTATCCTATAACGATTGCAAACAAGGGCAAAAACTCTACTGATCTTACTCGATAATTATACCATACTGAATTAATAAGTTTATCTCGTAAAAACGGATCATATATATATCCTGGGTGGCTGAGGGTGTTTTAAGATATGTGTGTGTCTTTTGTGATATATATATATATATATATATATATATATATATATATATATATATATATATATATATATATATATATATACGTTTGTGTGTGTACATACATACATACATATGTGTATTATTTACATATAGTCTTGGATAATTTTAATTATTGGGATATGGATTTTAGATATCAACAGATACAAAGGAAACAAACGTTTCAATACATATAATGACATTTTCTTAAATTCTACATTGTATCATATTGACCTACTACTTGCTAGGCAAGCTGACTTTTATAAAATTTGCAAACTCCTTATATATATTTAAACTTACTTTTAGTATTCAACCAGAAAATCAGTACAGTGCAGAAAGATTGAAAATATTATTTCTTTCATATATATATATATATATATATATATATATATATATATATATATATATATATATATATATATATATATATATATATATATATATATATGTGAGAGAGAGAGAGAGAGAGATGGGGGGATTCGGAATGGTTTAAACAGACTCTAAATTACACTGATAAAATGTACATCAGTCCAATGGTTAACATGATAGATTTCTATCAAGCTGGTTGCCCTATTGTACCCTTGAGCAAGACTACCCTCATTGCCTAACAAAACCAAGCAGTCTTTTGCCAGAACACCATAATGTGAACTTAGGCCATCTAAATCAAATTCCTATGTGAAATTTGCCAATATAAGCCAATACACTTTAATGCAAACTTAGCCAATCTAAACCAAATATCTTAATGGAAACTTAGCCAAACACCTTAATGTGAACTTAGCCCATCTAAACCAATGTACCATAATGTGAACTTAGCCCATCTAAACCAAGAAAAGAATAATGTGATATTGGCTCATATAAACAAAAACACCTTAATGCTATCTTAGCCAATCTAAACCAACCGACTTAATTTATTTTTATAAAGAATACAAAGTGAAAATTTAAATACTTTTCAGCATTATAAATGAAATCACAAATAGTCCATGAAAAGTTATATGACAAGTCCAAAAGGGTAGTGTTCCAAATGAATGCCAGTGGTTTTCTGAATGAAGTCCAATTTTGAATGTGCTGATGTAATAACAATCTTGACGTGTGGCGATGATGTAATTTAGAATGTCCTTGAATGAATTCATAATAGTCCCAAAATAGCGATTTTTGATATTTGGACATTAGTATTGGGGTGTATGGACATTTGTTTTGCTTATCAAAACGTTGGAAATCGCCGACACCATGCGGTATCGGCATAGGCTGCTTACTAGCCACAGGGGGCTCGTATCATTGCTTACAATGAAACTATCAGTCGTACATATAGTATAAAATGTATGACTGTCAGTTCAATTGTGAGCAACGATGCGAGCCCCTGTGCTTACTAGCCTGCCATGCAAACTTGACCGACCTTTCATCGAGATATACCTGCATGAAATCGAGAGAAATACGATTTATTTTCTCAGAAATAATTCCGAGTATAACATCATTTGTCGTTAATGAAGCTGACTGACGAAAGAAAACGACAACCTTGATGAAATTTGACACGGAACTCGCCATTGTATTACTATTCAAATGACTGCACAAATATGGCAACCTACATGTCAGTGACATCGGCGATCAAATAAGCTCTTGCTTCTTTACAGATTGAAACTGAAGGGATGTATTGTCGTAAGCAGAGCTCTCCCCTGTCTCTAATATATATATATATATATATATATATATATATATATATATATATATATATATATATATATATATATATATATATATATATATATATATATATATATATATATGTGTGTGTGTGTGTGTGTGTGTGTGTGTGTAATATATCTTTGTAACGACGAAGAGACAACCTATATTAGTCTTAAATTTGTACATACAAATGTCTACGGCCATACCACGTTGAAAACACCGGTTCTCGTCCGATCACCGAAGTTAAGCAACGTCGGGCCCGGTTAGTACTTGGATGGGTGACCGCCTGGGAATACCGGGTGCTGTAGGCATTTTTTAAATTTTTTTTTGGTTCCATCCTCACTGTGAGGATATGCGATCATATATGGCCAATATTTCTTGTTCACAAATCTGGTGCAAATTTTTCAGTTTCCTCTACCTCCAGGATCGAAATGGGCCGCCTCGTATGCCGTCCAGATCCTCCAAATTTCTTCTGATATTCCGGATTCAGCCTATAGCGAATAATTGCAACGTATGCAATCGATGTCTTTCATTTTGGATACTTGTCTGTGGTATTTCTTATTCAATAATTGATAGATATATTTGGAATGTATTATTTTTAATTATTTTAATTTATTTACCTGTTTTTAGCAGGGCACCAGTCTATCAGTGTGAAACTTGGCATCCCTTAGCGAATACTTCGAATATGGGCCATTGACAAAATAAATTGGTGTATAAATCTCTGTTTTGATTACAGTAAGTTTGGATGGATGTTCCCTGCTTCCACTTCCTTGCACTTTCTGTGTTTCCACAACTTTAACGTTTCCGAGCTGCAAGACGATATCCGTTTCAAATCAGATTCGAGTCCGTCTTTAAAGGTAGCTCATAGGCTGATGTCGATTATTTACCTATTGAATTAGTCAGTTGATATAAGATAAATAATAATAATAATAATAATGCCCAAAAACAACAAAAATGAACTGAATCTTCGTTTAAATGCATTGTTATTTAAGTCCATTTGAAGGTGTAAACCTCCGGTTAAGCAACTAATGTCCGAGTCCGAAAATGCCTGAATTACAAATTTGAATAATGTATGAAGGCAGTTTATCTATATAAGTTTTAATAAGTACACTTTAATTACTAATTTTACACGGCACATAAACGTAAACGTCTGTACATCGGAAACGGTGAAGAGAGAAGCGAATATAAGTCTTAAATTTACACACACTTGTGTCTACGGCCATACCACGTTGAAAGCACCGGTTCTCGTCCGATCACCGAAGTTAAGCAACGTCGGGCCCGGTTAGTACTTGGATGGGTGACCGCCTGGGAATACCGGGTGCTGTAGACTCTAATTTTTTTTTTTTCTTTTATAACTAAAAACAGTTGAAGTTTTTCTTTCTTTCTTTTATTGTAACTAAATTTACTTTATTCAATATAAATAATAAATAGAGCAATTTCTCGACTTTCATTTTCTCTTTTTCCTTAACTTTCTTCAATAATTCGGATCCTAAAAAAATCAAGTATAGGACCTGAATATAGCAAATGTTGCTTTGCACTTCTCTGCTCTTGGTTTCGATCCTTACTACTGGAATATGCGATCATAGATGACCAGTATTTCTTATTAACAAATTCGGTTCAATTTATCCAGTTTCCTCTACTTTTACTACCACAACAAGCTGCCTCCTTTCACGTCGAAATACTTCCTTCAAGTTTCTTCTCATATATTCCTGGTGTAGTCTCTAGCGCAGAGTTGCAAAATATGCGATCAATGTCTTTCATTTTGGGTACTTATTTGTGGTATTTCTTATTCACTAATTGATTGATAAATATGGAATGTATGAATTGTGAGAATTTTTTATATTAATTTATTGATTGATTGATTTCTTTTACAGCAGGGCCTCAGTCTGCCAGTGGGAAAATTGGCATCCTGTAGCGAATACTGTAAATATGGGCCATTGGCTAAATAAATTGGGTTATAAAATTCTGTTTTGATTACAGTAAGTTTAGATAGATATTTCATGCTTCCACTTTCTGTATTTCCACAACGTTAACTTCTACAAGTTGCAAGAAGAGATCCTTTGCAAATCTCATAAGACCCTATTTTTAAAGTTAGCTTATAGGCCGGTGTCGCTTATTTTAACCAAATGATAGGACAGAAAGAGGAATAATAATAATAATAATAACAACAACAATAATGTCCTGAATCTGCATTTTAAGTCAATTTCAACATGGAATTCTCCCCTTATCTGGGTCAGAAAATGGATGAGTGACAAATATGAGTATCTGAGGCCAGTTTTGCTTCTTTTGGATTAGAACTTTGAATCAGTATACACTTTAGTTACTAATATTATACTGCACACAAACATTTGTACATCGGAAACGTTGAAGAGATGTGTGACTAATCAGCCCAAGAGTCTTGAAAACGCATCAAGACAACAAATTATGTTTTACAGTCGAAATGTTGTTCTCACTAGAACTGAAATCATTTAATTTCTACTTAAATGCCCGAAAAATTTACAATTAAAACTACAATAAATGTTTTATACCTAGTCCCGCACAGTGACGTTTATCTGATTCCCTGTACTCACCGAGAGCATTCTGTGTCATATGGATGCATATCAAATGAAGTGAAAAGTAATGGAATACTCGCTTTTTTATTTATCCCTATGCATCGTGGTGCCCACACCATGATGAGACGCTGTTTCAATAAACCTTTTTATATATGTTCTTTACTGTTCTTCCTTTTTCTTCTTGCTTTATCATACTGACACACGAGAGAGAGAGAGAGAGAGAGAGAGAGAGTATGCAACAAAGTTCGCATAACTTTATCAGCTATTAACATTAATTGTACTTCTGTGTAATTTTATTTTTAACGCGTTATCCTATAACGATTGCAAACAAGGGCAAAAACTCTACTGATCTTACACGATAATTATACCATACTGAATTAATAAGTTTATCTCGTAAAAACGGATCATATATATATCCTGGGTGGCTGAGGGTGTTTTAAGATATGTGTGTGTCTTTTGTGATATATATATATATATATATATATATATATATATATATATATATATATATATATATATATATATATATATATATATATATATACGTTTGTGTGTGTACATACATACATACATATGTGTATTATTTACATATAGTCTTGGATAATTTTAATTATTGGGATATGGATTTTAGATATCAACAGATACAAAGGAAACAAACGTTTCAATACATATAATGACATTTTCTTAAATTCTACATTGTATCATATTGACCTACTACTTGCTAGGCAAGCTGACTTTTATAAAATTTGCAAACTCCTTATATATATTTAAACTTACTTTTAGTATTCAACCAGAAAATCAGTACAGTGCAGAAAGATTGAAAATATTATTTCTTTCATATATATATATATATATATATATATATATATATATATATATATATATATATATATATATATATATGAGAGAGAGAGAGAGAGAGATGGGGGGATTCGGAATGGTTTAAACAGACTCTAAATTACACTGATAAAATGTACATCAGTCCAATGGTTAACATGATAGATTTCTATCAAGCTGGTTGCCCTATTGTACCCTTGAGCAAGACTACCCTCATTGCCTAATAAAACCAAGCAGTCTTTTGCCAGAACACCATAATGTGAACTTAGGCCATCTAAATCAAATTCCTATGTGAAATTTGCCAATATAAGCCAATACACTTTAATGCAAACTTAGCCAATCTAAACCAAATATCTTAATGGAAACTTAGCCAAACACCTTAATGTGAACTTAGCCCATCTAAACCAATGTACCATAATGTGAACTTAGCCCATCTAAACCAAGAAAAGAATAATGTGATATTGGCTCATATAAACAAAAACACCTTAATGCTATCTTAGCCAATCTAAACCAACCGACTTAATTTATTTTTATAAAGAATACAAAGTGAAAATTTAAATACTTTTCAGCATTATAAATGAAATCACAAATAGTCCATGAAAAGTTATATGACAAGTCCAAAAGGGTAGTGTTCCAAATGAATGCCAGTGGTTTTCTGAATGAAGTCCAATTTTGAATGTGCTGATGTAATAACAATCTTGACGTGTGGCGATGATGTAATTTAGAATGTCCTTGAATGAATTCATAATAGTCCCAAAATAGCGATTTTTGATATTTGGACATTAGTATTGGGGTGTATGGACATATTTGTCTTGCTTATCAAAACGTTGGAAATCGCCGACACCATGCGGTATCGGCATAGGCTGCTTACTAGCCACAGGGGGCTCGTATCATTGCTTACAATGAAACTATCAGTCGTACATATAGTATAAAATGTATGACTGTCAGTTCAATTGTGAGCAACGATGCGAGCCCCTGTGCTTACTAGCCTGCCATGCAAACTTGACCGACCTTTCATCGAGATATACCTGCATGAAATCGAGAGAAATACGATTTATTTTCTCAGAAATAATTCCGAGTATAACATCATTTGTTGTTAATGAAGCTGACTGACGAAAGAAAACGACAACCTTGATGAAATTTGACACGGAACTCGCCATTGTATTACTATTCAAATGACTGCACAAATATGGCAACCTACATGTCAGTGACATCGGCGATCAAATAAGCTCTTGCTTCTTTACAGATTGAAACTGAAGGGATGTATTGTCGTAAGCAGAGCTCTCCCCTGTCTCTAATATATATATATATATATATATATATATATATATATATATATATATATATATATATATATATATATATATATGTGTGTGTGTGTGTGTGTGTGTGTGTGTGTGTGTGTGTGCGTGTGTAATATATCTTTGTAACGACGAAGAGATAACCTATATTAGTCTTAAATTTGTACATACAAATGTCTACGGCCATACCACGTTGAAAACACCGGTCCTCGTCCGATCACCGAAGTTAAGCAACGTCGGGCCCGGTTAGTACTTGGATGGGTGACCGCCTGGGAATACCGGGTGCTGTAGGCATTTTTTAAATTTTTTTTTGGTTCCATCCTCACTGTGAGGATATGCGATCATATATGGCCAATATTTCTTGTTCACAAATCTGGTGCAAATTTTTCAGTTTCCTCTACCTCCAGGATCGAAATGGGCCGCCTCGTATGCCGTCCAGATCCTCCAAATTTCTTCTGATATTCCGGATTCAGCCTATAGCGAATAATTGCAACGTATGCAATCGATGTCTTTCATTTTGGATACTTGTCTGTGGTATTTCTTATTCAATAATTGATAGATATATTTGGAATGTATTATTTTTAATTATTTTAATTTATTTACCTGTTTTTAGCAGGGCACCAGTCTATCAGTGTGAAACTTGGCATCCCTTAGCGAATACTTCGAATATGGGCCATTGACAAAATAAATTGGTGTATAAATCTCTGTTTTGATTACAGTAAGTTTGGATGGATGTTCCCTGCTTCCACTTCCTTGCACTTTCTGTGTTTCCACAACTTTAACGTTTCCGAGCTGCAAGACGATATCCGTTTCAAATCAGATTCGAGTCCGTCTTTAAAGGTAGCTCATAGGCTGATGTCGATTATTTACCTATTGAATTAGTCAGTTGATACAAGATAAATAATAATAATAATAATAATGCCCAAAAACAACAAAAATGAACTGAATCTTCGTTTAAATGCATTGTTATTTAAGTCCATTTGAAGGTGTAAACCTCCGGTTAAGCAACTAATGTCCGAGTCCGAAAATGCCTGAATTACAAATTTGAATAATGTATGAAGGCAGTTTATCTATATAAGTTTTAATAAGTACACTTTAATTACTAATTTTACACGGCACATAAACGTAAACGTCTGTACATCGGAAACGGTGAAGAGAGAAGCGAATATAAGTCTTAAATTTACACACACTTGTGTCTACGGCCATACCACGTTGAAAGCACCGGTTCTCGTCCGATCACCGAAGTTAAGCAACGTCGGGCCCGGTTAGTACTTGGATGGGTGACCGCCTGGGAATACCGGGTGCTGTAGACTCTAATTTTTTTTTTTTCTTTTATAACTAAAAACAGTTGAAGTTTTTCTTTCTTTCTTTTATTGTAACTAAATTTACTTTATTCAATATAAATAATAAATAGAGCAATTTCTCGACTTTCATTTTCTCTTTTTCCTTAACTTTCTTCAATAATTCGGATCCTAAAAAAATCAAGTATAGGACCTGAATATAGCAAATGTTGCTTTGCACTTCTCTGCTCTTGGTTTCGATCCTTACTACTGGAATATGCGATCATAGATGACCAGTATTTCTTATTAACAAATTCGGTTCAATTTATCCAGTTTCCTCTACTTTTACTACCACAACAAGCTGCCTCCTTTCACGTCGAAATACTTCCTTCAAGTTTCTTCTCATATATTCCTGGTGTAGTCTCTAGCGCAGAGTTGCAAAATATGCGATCAATGTCTTTCATTTTGGGTACTTATTTGTGGTATTTCTTATTCACTAATTGATTGATAAATATGGAATGTATGAATTGTGAGAATTTTTTATATTAATTTATTGATTGATTGATTTCTTTTACAGCAGGGCCTCAGTCTGCCAGTGGGAAAATTGGCATCCTGTAGCGAATACTGTAAATATGGGCCATTGGCTAAATAAATTGGGTTATAAAATTCTGTTTTGATTACAGTAAGTTTAGATAGATATTCCATGCTTCCACTTTCTGTATTTCCACAACGTTAACTTCTACAAGTTGCAAGAAGAGATCCTTTGCAAATCTCATAAGACCCTATTTTTAAAGTTAGCTTATAGGCCGGTGTCGCTTATTTTAACCAAATGATAGGACAGAAAGAGGAATAATAATAATAATAATAACAACAACAATAATGTCCTGAATCTGCATTTTAAGTCAATTTCAACATGGAATTCTCCCCTTATCTGGGTCAGAAAATGGATGAGTGACAAATATGAGTATCTGAGGCCAGTTTTGCTTCTTTTGGATTAGAACTTTGAATCAGTATACACTTTAGTTACTAATATTATACTGCACACAAACATTTGTACATCGGAAACGTTGAAGAGATGTGTGACTAATCAGCCCAAGAGTCTTGAAAACGCATCAAGACAACAAATTATGTTTTACAGTCGAAATGTTGTTCTCACTAGAACTGAAATCATTTAATTTCTACTTAAATGCCCGAAAAATTTACAATTAAAACTACAATAAATGTTTTATACCTAGTCCCGCACAGTGACGTTTATCTGATTCCCTGTACTCACCGAGAGCATTCTGTGTCATATGGATGCATATCAAATGAAGTGAAAAGTAATGGAATACTCGCTTTTTTATTTATCCCTATGCATCGTGGTGCCCACACCATGATGAGACGCTGTTTCAATAAACCTTTTTATATATGTTCTTTACTGTTCTTCCTTTTTCTTCTTGCTTTATCATACTGACACACGAGAGAGAGAGAGAGAGAGAGAGAGAGAGAGAGTATGCAACAAAGTTCGCATAACTTTATCAGCTATTAACATTAATTGTACTTCTGTGTAATTTTATTTTTAACGCGTTATCCTATAACGATTGCAAACAAGGGCAAAAACTCTACTGATCTTACTCGATAATTATACCATACTGAATTAATAAGTTTATCTCGTAAAAACGGATCATATATATATCCTGGGTGGCTGAGGGTGTTTTAAGATATGTGTGTGTCTTTTGTGATATATATATATATATATATATATATATATATATATATATATATATATATATATATATATATATATATACGTTTGTGTGTGTACATACATACATACGTGTATTATTTACATATAGTCTTGGATAATTTTAATTATTGGGATATGGATTTTAGATATCAACAGATACAAAGGAAACAAACGTTTCAATACATATAATGACATTTTCTTAAATTCTACATTGTATCATATTGACCTACTACTTGCTAGGCAAGCTGACTTTTATAAAATTTGCAAACTCCTTATATATATTTAAACTTACTTTTAGTATTCAACCAGAAAATCAGTACAGTGCAGAAAGATTGAAAATATTATTTCTTTCATATATATATATATATATATATATATATATATATATATGTGAGAGAGAGAGAGAGAGAGATGGGGGGATTCGGAATGGTTTAAACAGACTCTAAATTACACTGATAAAATGTACATCAGTCCAATGGTTAACATGATAGATTTCTATCAAGCTGGTTGCCCTATTGTACCCTTGAGCAAGACTACCCTCATTGCCTAACAAAACCAAGCAGTCTTTTGCCAGAACACCATAATGTGAACTTAGGCCATCTAAATCAAATTCCTATGTGAAATTTGCCAATATAAGCCAATACACTTTAATGCAAACTTAGCCAATCTAAACCAAATATCTTAATGGAAACTTAGCCAAACACCTTAATGTGAACTTAGCCCATCTAAACCAATGTACCATAATGTGAACTTAGCCCATCTAAACCAAGAAAAGAATAATGTGATATTGGCTCATATAAACAAAAACACCTTAATGCTATCTTAGCCAATCTAAACCAACCGACTTAATTTATTTTTATAAAGAATACAAAGTGAAAATTTAAATACTTTTCAGCATTATAAATGAAATCACAAATAGTCCATGAAAAGTTATATGACAAGTCCAAAAGGGTAGTGTTCCAAATGAATGCCAGTGGTTTTCTGAATGAAGTCCAATTTTGAATGTGCTGATGTAATAACAATCTTGACGTGTGGCGATGATGTAATTTAGAATGTCCTTGAATGAATTCATAATAGTCCCAAAATAGCGATTTTTGATATTTGGACATTAGTATTGGGGTGTATGGACATTTGTTTTGCTTATCAAAACGTTGGAAATCGCCGACACCATGCGGTATCGGCATAGGCTGCTTACTAGCCACAGGGGGCTCGTATCATTGCTTACAATGAAACTATCAGTCGTACATATAGTATAAAATGTATGACTGTCAGTTCAATTGTGAGCAACGATGCGAGCCCCTGTGCTTACTAGCCTGCCATGCAAACTTGACCGACCTTTCATCGAGATATACCTGCATGAAATCGAGAGAAATACGATTTATTTTCTCAGAAATAATTCCGAGTATAACATCATTTGTCGTTAATGAAGCTGACTGACGAAAGAAAACGACAACCTTGATGAAATTTGACACGGAACTCGCCATTGTATTACTATTCAAATGACTGCACAAATATGGCAACCTACATGTCAGTGACATCGGCGATCAAATAAGCTCTTGCTTCTTTACAGATTGAAACTGAAGGGATGTATTGTCGTAAGCAGAGCTCTCCCCTGTCTCTAATATATATATATATATATATATATATATATATATATATATATATATATATATATATATATATATATATATATATATATATATATATATATATATATATATATATATATATATATATGTGTGTGTGTGTGTGTGTGTGTGTGTGTGTGTGTGTGTAATATATCTTTGTAACGACGAAGAGACAACCTATATTAGTCTTAAATTTGTACATACAAATGTCTACGGCCATACCACGTTGAAAACACCGGTTCTCGTCCGATCACCGAAGTTAAGCAACGTCGGGCCCGGTTAGTACTTGGATGGGTGACCGCCTGGGAATACCGGGTGCTGTAGGCATTTTTTAAATTTTTTTTTGGTTCCATCCTCACTGTGAGGATATGCGATCATATATGGCCAATATTTCTTGTTCACAAATCTGGTGCAAATTTTTCAGTTTCCTCTACCTCCAGGATCGAAATGGGCCGCCTCGTATGCCGTCCAGATCCTCCAAATTTCTTCTGATATTCCGGATTCAGCCTATAGCGAATAATTGCAACGTATGCAATCGATGTCTTTCATTTTGGATACTTGTCTGTGGTATTTCTTATTCAATAATTGATAGATATATTTGGAATGTATTATTTTTAATTATTTTAATTTATTTACCTGTTTTTAGCAGGGCACCAGTCTATCAGTGTGAAACTTGGCATCCCTTAGCGAATACTTCGAATATGGGCCATTGACAAAATAAATTGGTGTATAAATCTCTGTTTTGATTACAGTAAGTTTGGATGGATGTTCCCTGCTTCCACTTCCTTGCACTTTCTGTGTTTCCACAACTTTAACGTTTCCGAGCTGCAAGACGATATCCGTTTCAAATCAGATTCGAGTCCGTCTTTAAAGGTAGCTCATAGGCTGATGTCGATTATTTACCTATTGAATTAGTCAGTTGATATAAGATAAATAATAATAATAATAATAATAATAATGCCCAAAAACAACAAAAATGAACTGAATCTTCGTTTAAATGCATTGTTATTTAAGGCCATTTGAAGGTGTAAACCTCCGGTTAAGCAACTAATGTCCGAGTCCGAAAATGCCTGAATTACAAATTTGAATAATGTATGAAGGCAGTTTATCTATATAAGTTTTAATAAGTACACTTTAATTACTAATTTTACACGGCACATAAACGTAAACGTCTGTACATCGGAAACGGTGAAGAGAGAAGCGAATATAAGTCTTAAATTTACACACACTTGTGTCTACGGCCATACCACGTTGAAAGCACCGGTTCTCGTCCGATCACCGAAGTTAAGCAACGTCGGGCCCGGTTAGTACTTGGATGGGTGACCGCCTGGGAATACCGGGTGCTGTAGACTCTAATTTTTTTTTTTTCTTTTATAACTAAAAACAGTTGAAGTTTTTCTTTCTTTCTTTTATTGTAACTAAATTTACTTTATTCAATATAAATAATAAATAGAGCAATTTCTCGACTTTCATTTTCTCTTTTTCCTTAACTTTCTTCAATAATTCGGATCCTAAAAAAATCAAGTATAGGACCTGAATATAGCAAATGTTGCTTTGCACTTCTCTGCTCTTGGTTTCGATCCTTACTACTGGAATATGCGATCATAGATGACCAGTATTTCTTATTAACAAATTCGGTTCAATTTATCCAGTTTCCTCTACTTTTACTACCACAACAAGCTGCCTCCTTTCACGTCGAAATACTTCCTTCAAGTTTCTTCTCATATATTCCTGGTGTAGTCTCTAGCGCAGAGTTGCAAAATATGCGATCAATGTCTTTCATTTTGGGTACTTATTTGTGGTATTTCTTATTCACTAATTGATTGATAAATATGGAATGTATGAATTGTGAGAATTTTTTATATTAATTTATTGATTGATTGATTTCTTTTACAGCAGGGCCTCAGTCTGCCAGTGGGAAAATTGGCATCCTGTAGCGAATACTGTAAATATGGGCCATTGGCTAAATAAATTGGGTTATAAAATTCTGTTTTGATTACAGTAAGTTTAGATAGATATTCCATGCTTCCACTTTCTGTATTTCCACAACGTTAACTTCTACAAGTTGCAAGAAGAGATCCTTTGCAAATCTCATAAGACCCTATTTTTAAAGTTAGCTTATAGGCCGGTGTCGCTTATTTTAACCAAATGATAGGACAGAAAGAGGAATAATAATAATAATAATAATAACAACAACAATAATGTCCTGAATCTGCATTTTAAGTCAATTTCAACATGGAATTCTCCCCTTATCTGGGTCAGAAAATGGATGAGTGACAAATATGAGTATCTGAGGCCAGTTTTGCTTCTTTTGGATTAGAACTTTGAATCAGTATACACTTTAGTTACTAATATTATACTGCACACAAACATTTGTACATCGGAAACGTTGAAGAGATGTGTGACTAATCAGCCCAAGAGTCTTGAAAACGCATCAAGACAACAAATTATGTTTTACAGTCGAAATGTTGTTCTCACTAGAACTGAAATCATTTAATTTCTACTTAAATGCCCGAAAAATTTACAATTAAAACTACAATAAATGTTTTATACCTAGTCCCGCACAGTGACGTTTATCTGATTCCCTGTACTCACCGAGAGCATTCTGTGTCATATGGATGCATATCAAATGAAGTGAAAAGTAATGGAATACTCGCTTTTTTATTTATCCCTATGCATCGTGGTGCCCACACCATGATGAGACGCTGTTTCAATAAACCTTTTTATATATGTTCTTTACTGTTCTTCCTTTTTCTTCTTGCTTTATCATACTGACACACGAGAGAGAGAGAGAGAGAGAGAGAGAGTATGCAACAAAGTTCGCATAACTTTATCAGCTATTAACATTAATTGTACTTCTGTGTAATTTTATTTTTAACGCGTTATCCTATAACGATTGCAAACAAGGGCAAAAACTCTACTGATCTTACTCGATAATTATACCATACTGAATTAATAAGTTTATCTCGTAAAAACGGATCATATATATATCCTGGGTGGCTGAGGGTGTTTTAAGATATGTGTGTGTCTTTTGTGATATATATATATATATATATATATATATATATATATATATATATATATATATACGTTTGTGTGTGTACATACATACATACGTGTATTATTTACATATAGTCTTGGATAATTTTAATTATTGGGATATGGATTTTAGATATCAACAGATACAAAGGAAACAAACGTTTCAATACATATAATGACATTTTCTTAAATTCTACATTGTATCATATTGACCTACTACTTGCTAGGCAAGCTGACTTTTATAAAATTTGCAAACTCCTTATATATATTTAAACTTACTTTTAGTATTCAACCAGAAAATCAGTACAGTGCAGAAAGATTGAAAATATTATTTCTTTCATATATATATATATATATATATATATATATATATATATATATATATATATATATATATATATATATATATATATATATATATGTGAGAGAGAGAGAGAGAGAGATGGGGGGATTCGGAATGGTTTAAACAGACTCTAAATTACACTGATAAAATGTACATCAGTCCAATGGTTAACATGATAGATTTCTATCAAGCTGGTTGCCCTATTGTACCCTTGAGCAAGACTACCCTCATTGCCTAACAAAACCAAGCAGTCTTTTGCCAGAACACCATAATGTGAACTTAGGCCATCTAAATCAAATTCCTATGTGAAATTTGCCAATATAAGCCAATACACTTTAATGCAAACTTAGCCAATCTAAACCAAATATCTTAATGGAAACTTAGCCAAACACCTTAATGTGAACTTAGCCCATCTAAACCAATGTACCATAATGTGAACTTAGCCCATCTAAACCAAGAAAAGAATAATGTGATATTGGCTCATATAAACAAAAACACCTTAATGCTATCTTAGCCAATCTAAACCAACCGACTTAATTTATTTTTATAAAGAATACAAAGTGAAAATTTAAATACTTTTCAGCATTATAAATGAAATCACAAATAGTCCATGAAAAGTTATATGACAAGTCCAAAAGGGTAGTGTTCCAAATGAATGCCAGTGGTTTTCTGAATGAAGTCCAATTTTGAATGTGCTGATGTAATAACAATCTTGACGTGTGGCGATGATGTAATTTAGAATGTCCTTGAATGAATTCATAATAGTCCCAAAATAGCGATTTTTGATATTTGGACATTAGTATTGGGGTGTATGGACATTTGTTTTGCTTATCAAAACGTTGGAAATCGCCGACACCATGCGGTATCGGCATAGGCTGCTTACTAGCCACAGGGGGCTCGTATCATTGCTTACAATGAAACTATCAGTCGTACATATAGTATAAAATGTATGACTGTCAGTTCAATTGTGAGCAACGATGCGAGCCCCTGTGCTTACTAGCCTGCCATGCAAACTTGACCGACCTTTCATCGAGATATACCTGCATGAAATCGAGAGAAATACGATTTATTTTCTCAGAAATAATTCCGAGTATAACATCATTTGTCGTTAATGAAGCTGACTGACGAAAGAAAACGACAACCTTGATGAAATTTGACACGGAACTCGCCATTGTATTACTATTCAAATGACTGCACAAATATGGCAACCTACATGTCAGTGACATCGGCGATCAAATAAGCTCTTGCTTCTTTACAGATTGAAACTGAAGGGATGTATTGTCGTAAGCAGAGCTCTCCCCTGTCTCTAATATATATATATATATATATATATATATATATATATATATATATATATATATATATATATATATATATATATATATATATATATATGTGTGTGTGTGTGTGTGTGTGTGTGTGTGTGTGTGTGTAATATATCTTTGTAACGACGAAGAGACAACCTATATTAGTCTTAAATTTGTACATACAAATGTCTACGGCCATACCACGTTGAAAACACCGGTTCTCGTCCGATCACCGAAGTTAAGCAACGTCGGGCCCGGTTAGTACTTGGATGGGTGACCGCCTGGGAATACCGGGTGCTGTAGGCATTTTTTAAATTTTTTTTTGGTTCCATCCTCACTGTGAGGATATGCGATCATATATGGCCAATATTTCTTGTTCACAAATCTGGTGCAAATTTTTCAGTTTCCTCTACCTCCAGGATCGAAATGGGCCGCCTCGTATGCCGTCCAGATCCTCCAAATTTCTTCTGATATTCCGGATTCAGCCTATAGCGAATAATTGCAACGTATGCAATCGATGTCTTTCATTTTGGATACTTGTCTGTGGTATTTCTTATTCAATAATTGATAGATATATTTGGAATGTATTATTTTTAATTATTTTAATTTATTTACCTGTTTTTAGCAGGGCACCAGTCTATCAGTGTGAAACTTGGCATCCCTTAGCGAATACTTCGAATATGGGCCATTGACAAAATAAATTGGTGTATAAATCTCTGTTTTGATTACAGTAAGTTTGGATGGATGTTCCCTGCTTCCACTTCCTTGCACTTTCTGTGTTTCCACAACTTTAACGTTTCCGAGCTGCAAGACGATATCCGTTTCAAATCAGATTCGAGTCCGTCTTTAAAGGTAGCTCATAGGCTGATGTCGATTATTTACCTATTGAATTAGTCAGTTGATATAAGATAAATAATAATAATAATAATAATAATAATGCCCAAAAACAACAAAAATGAACTGAATCTTCGTTTAAATGCATTGTTATTTAAGTCCATTTGAAGGTGTAAACCTCCGGTTAAGCAACTAATGTCCGAGTCCGAAAATGCCTGAATTACAAATTTGAATAATGTATGAAGGCAGTTTATCTATATAAGTTTTAATAAGTACACTTTAATTACTAATTTTACACGGCACATAAACGTAAACGTCTGTACATCGGAAACGGTGAAGAGAGAAGCGAATATAAGTCTTAAATTTACACACACTTGTGTCTACGGCCATACCACGTTGAAAGCACCGGTTCTCGTCCGATCACCGAAGTTAAGCAACGTCGGGCCCGGTTAGTACTTGGATGGGTGACCGCCTGGGAATACCGGGTGCTGTAGACTCTAATTTTTTTTTTTTCTTTTATAACTAAAAACAGTTGAAGTTTTTCTTTCTTTCTTTTATTGTAACTAAATTTACTTTATTCAATATAAATAATAAATAGAGCAATTTCTCGACTTTCATTTTCTCTTTTTCCTTAACTTTCTTCAATAATTCGGATCCTAAAAAAATCAAGTATAGGACCTGAATATAGCAAATGTTGCTTTGCACTTCTCTGCTCTTGGTTTCGATCCTTACTACTGGAATATGCGATCATAGATGACCAGTATTTCTTATTAACAAATTCGGTTCAATTTATCCAGTTTCCTCTACTTTTACTACCACAACAAGCTGCCTCCTTTCACGTCGAAATACTTCCTTCAAGTTTCTTCTCATATATTCCTGGTGTAGTCTCTAGCGCAGAGTTGCAAAATATGCGATCAATGTCTTTCATTTTGGGTACTTATTTGTGGTATTTCTTATTCACTAATTGATTGATAAATATGGAATGTATGAATTGTGAGAATTTTTTATATTAATTTATTGATTGATTGATTTCTTTTACAGCAGGGCCTCAGTCTGCCAGTGGGAAAATTGGCATCCTGTAGCGAATACTGTAAATATGGGCCATTGGCTAAATAAATTGGGTTATAAAATTCTGTTTTGATTACAGTAAGTTTAGATAGATATTCCATGCTTCCACTTTCTGTATTTCCACAACGTTAACTTCTACAAGTTGCAAGAAGAGATCCTTTGCAAATCTCATAAGACCCTATTTTTAAAGTTAGCTTATAGGCCGGTGTCGCTTATTTTAACCAAATGATAGGACAGAAAGAGGAATAATAATAATAATAATAACAACAACAATAATGTCCTGAATCTGCATTTTAAGTCAATTTCAACATGGAATTCTCCCCTTATCTGGGTCAGAAAATGGATGAGTGACAAATATGAGTATCTGAGGCCAGTTTTGCTTCTTTTGGATTAGAACTTTGAATCAGTATACACTTTAGTTACTAATATTATACTGCACACAAACATTTGTACATCGGAAACGTTGAAGAGATGTGTGACTAATCAGCCCAAGAGTCTTGAAAACGCATCAAGACAACAAATTATGTTTTACAGTCGAAATGTTGTTCTCACTAGAACTGAAATCATTTAATTTCTACTTAAATGCCCGAAAAATTTACAATTAAAACTACAATAAATGTTTTATACCTAGTCCCGCACAGTGACGTTTATCTGATTCCCTGTACTCACCGAGAGCATTCTGTGTCATATGGATGCATATCAAATGAAGTGAAAAGTAATGGAATACTCGCTTTTTTATTTATCCCTATGCATCGTGGTGCCCACACCATGATGAGACGCTGTTTCAATAAACCTTTTTATATATGTTCTTTACTGTTCTTCCTTTTTCTTCTTGCTTTATCATACTGACACACGAGAGAGAGAGAGAGAGAGAGAGAGAGAGAGAGTATGCAACAAAGTTCGCATAACTTTATCAGCTATTAACATTAATTGTACTTCTGTGTAATTTTATTTTTAACGCGTTATCCTATAACGATTGCAAACAAGGGCAAAAACTCTACTGATCTTACTCGATAATTATACCATACTGAATTAATAAGTTTATCTCGTAAAAACGGATCATATATATATCCTGGGTGGCTGAGGGTGTTTTAAGATATGTGTGTGTCTTTTGTGATATATATATATATATATATATATATATATATATATATATATATATATATATATATATATATATATACGTTTGTGTGTGTACATACATACATACGTGTATTATTTACATATAGTCTTGGATAATTTTAATTATTGGGATATGGATTTTAGATATCAACAGATACAAAGGAAACAAACGTTTCAATACATATAATGACATTTTCTTAAATTCTACATTGTATCATATTGACCTACTACTTGCTAGGCAAGCTGACTTTTATAAAATTTGCAAACTCCTTATATATATTTAAACTTACTTTTAGTATTCAACCAGAAAATCAGTACAGTGCAGAAAGATTGAAAATATTATTTCTTTCATATATATATATATATATATATATATATATATATATATATATATATATATATATATATATATATATATATATATATATATATATATATATATGTGAGAGAGAGAGAGAGAGAGATGGGGGGATTCGGAATGGTTTAAACAGACTCTAAATTACACTGATAAAATGTACATCAGTCCAATGGTTAACATGATAGATTTCTATCAAGCTGGTTGCCCTATTGTACCCTTGAGCAAGACTACCCTCATTGCCTAACAAAACCAAGCAGTCTTTTGCCAGAACACCATAATGTGAACTTAGGCCATCTAAATCAAATTCCTATGTGAAATTTGCCAATATAAGCCAATACACTTTAATGCAAACTTAGCCAATCTAAACCAAATATCTTAATGGAAACTTAGCCAAACACCTTAATGTGAACTTAGCCCATCTAAACCAATGTACCATAATGTGAACTTAGCCCATCTAAACCAAGAAAAGAATAATGTGATATTGGCTCATATAAACAAAAACACCTTAATGCTATCTTAGCCAATCTAAACCAACCGACTTAATTTATTTTTATAAAGAATACAAAGTGAAAATTTAAATACTTTTCAGCATTATAAATGAAATCACAAATAGTCCATGAAAAGTTATATGACAAGTCCAAAAGGGTAGTGTTCCAAATGAATGCCAGTGGTTTTCTGAATGAAGTCCAATTTTGAATGTGCTGATGTAATAACAATCTTGACGTGTGGCGATGATGTAATTTAGAATGTCCTTGAATGAATTCATAATAGTCCCAAAATAGCGATTTTTGATATTTGGACATTAGTATTGGGGTGTATGGACATTTGTTTTGCTTATCAAAACGTTGGAAATCGCCGACACCATGCGGTATCGGCATAGGCTGCTTACTAGCCACAGGGGGCTCGTATCATTGCTTACAATGAAACTATCAGTCGTACATATAGTATAAAATGTATGACTGTCAGTTCAATTGTGAGCAACGATGCGAGCCCCTGTGCTTACTAGCCTGCCATGCAAACTTGACCGACCTTTCATCGAGATATACCTGCATGAAATCGAGAGAAATACGATTTATTTTCTCAGAAATAATTCCGAGTATAACATCATTTGTCGTTAATGAAGCTGACTGACGAAAGAAAACGACAACCTTGATGAAATTTGACACGGAACTCGCCATTGTATTACTATTCAAATGACTGCACAAATATGGCAACCTACATGTCAGTGACATCGGCGATCAAATAAGCTCTTGCTTCTTTACAGATTGAAACTGAAGGGATGTATTGTCGTAAGCAGAGCTCTCCCCTGTCTCTAATATATATATATATATATATATATATATATATATATATATATATATATATATATATATATATATATATATATATATATATATATATATATGTGTGTGTGTGTGTGTGTGTGTGTGTGTGTGTGTGTGTGTAATATATCTTTGTAACGACGAAGAGACAACCTATATTAGTCTTAAATTTGTACATACAAATGTCTACGGCCATACCACGTTGAAAACACCGGTTCTCGTCCGATCACCGAAGTTAAGCAACGTCGGGCCCGGTTAGTACTTGGATGGGTGACCGCCTGGGAATACCGGGTGCTGTAGGCATTTTTTAAATTTTTTTTTGGTTCCATCCTCACTGTGAGGATATGCGATCATATATGGCCAATATTTCTTGTTCACAAATCTGGTGCAAATTTTTCAGTTTCCTCTACCTCCAGGATCGAAATGGGCCGCCTCGTATGCCGTCCAGATCCTCCAAATTTCTTCTGATATTCCGGATTCAGCCTATAGCGAATAATTGCAACGTATGCAATCGATGTCTTTCATTTTGGATACTTGTCTGTGGTATTTCTTATTCAATAATTGATAGATATATTTGGAATGTATTATTTTTAATTATTTTAATTTATTTACCTGTTTTTAGCAGGGCACCAGTCTATCAGTGTGAAACTTGGCATCCCTTAGCGAATACTTCGAATATGGGCCATTGACAAAATAAATTGGTGTATAAATCTCTGTTTTGATTACAGTAAGTTTGGATGGATGTTCCCTGCTTCCACTTCCTTGCACTTTCTGTGTTTCCACAACTTTAACGTTTCCGAGCTGCAAGACGATATCCGTTTCAAATCAGATTCGAGTCCGTCTTTAAAGGTAGCTCATAGGCTGATGTCGATTATTTACCTATTGAATTAGTCAGTTGATATAAGATAAATAATAATAATAATAATAATGCCCAAAAACAACAAAAATGAACTGAATCTTCGTTTAAATGCATTGTTATTTAAGTCCATTTGAAGGTGTAAACCTCCGGTTAAGCAACTAATGTCCGAGTCCGAAAATGCCTGAATTACAAATTTGAATAATGTATGAAGGCAGTTTATCTATATAAGTTTTAATAAGTACACTTTAATTACTAATTTTACACGGCACATAAACGTAAACGTCTGTACATCGGAAACGGTGAAGAGAGAAGCGAATATAAGTCTTAAATTTACACACACTTGTGTCTACGGCCATACCACGTTGAAAGCACCGGTTCTCGTCCGATCACCGAAGTTAAGCAACGTCGGGCCCGGTTAGTACTTGGATGGGTGACCGCCTGGGAATACCGGGTGCTGTAGACTCTAATTTTTTTTTTTTCTTTTATAACTAAAAACAGTTGAAGTTTTTCTTTCTTTCTTTTATTGTAACTAAATTTACTTTATTCAATATAAATAATAAATAGAGCAATTTCTCGACTTTCATTTTCTCTTTTTCCTTAACTTTCTTCAATAATTCGGATCCTAAAAAAATCAAGTATAGGACCTGAATATAGCAAATGTTGCTTTGCACTTCTCTGCTCTTGGTTTCGATCCTTACTACTGGAATATGCGATCATAGATGACCAGTATTTCTTATTAACAAATTCGGTTCAATTTATCCAGTTTCCTCTACTTTTACTACCACAACAAGCTGCCTCCTTTCACGTCGAAATACTTCCTTCAAGTTTCTTCTCATATATTCCTGGTGTAGTCTCTAGCGCAGAGTTGCAAAATATGCGATCAATGTCTTTCATTTTGGGTACTTATTTGTGGTATTTCTTATTCACTAATTGATTGATAAATATGGAATGTATGAATTGTGAGAATTTTTTATATTAATTTATTGATTGATTGATTTCTTTTACAGCAGGGCCTCAGTCTGCCAGTGGGAAAATTGGCATCCTGTAGCGAATACTGTAAATATGGGCCATTGGCTAAATAAATTGGGTTATAAAATTCTGTTTTGATTACAGTAAGTTTAGATAGATATTTCATGCTTCCACTTTCTGTATTTCCACAACGTTAACTTCTACAAGTTGCAAGAAGAGATCCTTTGCAAATCTCATAAGACCCTATTTTTAAAGTTAGCTTATAGGCCGGTGTCGCTTATTTTAACCAAATGATAGGACAGAAAGAGGAATAATAATAATAATAATAACAACAACAATAATGTCCTGAATCTGCATTTTAAGTCAATTTCAACATGGAATTCTCCCCTTATCTGGGTCAGAAAATGGATGAGTGACAAATATGAGTATCTGAGGCCAGTTTTGCTTCTTTTGGATTAGAACTTTGAATCAGTATACACTTTAGTTACTAATATTATACTGCACACAAACATTTGTACATCGGAAACGTTGAAGAGATGTGTGACTAATCAGCCCAAGAGTCTTGAAAACGCATCAAGACAACAAATTATGTTTTACAGTCGAAATGTTGTTCTCACTAGAACTGAAATCATTTAATTTCTACTTAAATGCCCGAAAAATTTACAATTAAAACTACAATAAATGTTTTATACCTAGTCCCGCACAGTGACGTTTATCTGATTCCCTGTACTCACCGAGAGCATTCTGTGTCATATGGATGCATATCAAATGAAGTGAAAAGTAATGGAATACTCGCTTTTTTATTTATCCCTATGCATCGTGGTGCCCACACCATGATGAGACGCTGTTTCAATAAACCTTTTTATATATGTTCTTTACTGTTCTTCCTTTTTCTTCTTGCTTTATCATACTGACACACGAGAGAGAGAGAGAGAGAGAGAGAGAGAGTATGCAACAAAGTTCGCATAACTTTATCAGCTATTAACATTAATTGTACTTCTGTGTAATTTTATTTTTAACGCGTTATCCTATAACGATTGCAAACAAGGGCAAAAACTCTACTGATCTTACTCGATAATTATACCATACTGAATTAATAAGTTTATCTCGTAAAAACGGATCATATATATATCCTGGGTGGCTGAGGGTGTTTTAAGATATGTGTGTGTCTTTTGTGATATATATATATATATATATATATATATATATATATATATATATATATATATATATATATATATATATATATATATATATATATATATATACGTTTGTGTGTGTACATACATACATACATATGTGTATTATTTACATATAGTCTTGGATAATTTTAATTATTGGGATATGGATTTTAGATATCAACAGATACAAAGGAAACAAACGTTTCAATACATATAATGACATTTTCTTAAATTCTACATTGTATCATATTGACCTACTACTTGCTAGGCAAGCTGACTTTTATAAAATTTGCAAACTCCTTATATATATTTAAACTTACTTTTAGTATTCAACCAGAAAATCAGTACAGTGCAGAAAGATTGAAAATATTATTTCTTTCATATATATATATATATATATATATATATATATATATATATATATATATATATATATATATATATATATATATATATATATATATGAGAGAGAGAGAGAGAGATGGGGGGATTCGGAATGGTTTAAACAGACTCTAAATTACACTGATAAAATGTACATCAGTCCAATGGTTAACATGATAGATTTCTATCAAGCTGGTTGCCCTATTGTACCCTTGAGCAAGACTACCCTCATTGCCTAATAAAACCAAGCAGTCTTTTGCCAGAACACCATAATGTGAACTTAGGCCATCTAAATCAAATTCCTATGTGAAATTTGCCAATATAAGCCAATACACTTTAATGCAAACTTAGCCAATCTAAACCAAATATCTTAATGGAAACTTAGCCAAACACCTTAATGTGAACTTAGCCCATCTAAACCAATGTACCATAATGTGAACTTAGCCCATCTAAACCAAGAAAAGAATAATGTGATATTGGCTCATATAAACAAAAACACCTTAATGCTATCTTAGCCAATCTAAACCAACCGACTTAATTTATTTTTATAAAGAATACAAAGTGAAAATTTAAATACTTTTCAGCATTATAAATGAAATCACAAATAGTCCATGAAAAGTTATATGACAAGTCCAAAAGGGTAGTGTTCCAAATGAATGCCAGTGGTTTTCTGAATGAAGTCCAATTTTGAATGTGCTGATGTAATAACAATCTTGACGTGTGGCGATGATGTAATTTAGAATGTCCTTGAATGAATTCATAATAGTCCCAAAATAGCGATTTTTGATATTTGGACATTAGTATTGGGGTGTATGGACATATTTGTTTTGCTTATCAAAACGTTGGAAATCGCCGACACCATGCGGTATCGGCATAGGCTGCTTACTAGCCACAGGGGGCTCGTATCATTGCTTACAATGAAACTATCAGTCGTACATATAGTATAAAATGTATGACTGTCAGTTCAATTGTGAGCAACGATGCGAGCCCCTGTGCTTACTAGCCTGCCATGCAAACTTGACCGACCTTTCATCGAGATATACCTGCATGAAATCGAGAGAAATACGATTTATTTTCTCAGAAATAATTCCGAGTATAACATCATTTGTTGTTAATGAAGCTGACTGACGAAAGAAAACGACAACCTTGATGAAATTTGACACGGAACTCGCCATTGTATTACTATTCAAATGACTGCACAAATATGGCAACCTACATGTCAGTGACATCGGCGATCAAATAAGCTCTTGCTTCTTTACAGATTGAAACTGAAGGGATGTATTGTCGTAAGCAGAGCTCTCCCCTGTCTCTAATATATATATATATATATATATATATATATATATATATATATATATATATATATATATATATATATATATATATATATATATATATATATATGTGTGTGTGTGTGTGTGTGTGTGTGTGTGTGTGCGTGTGTAATATATCTTTGTAACGACGAAGAGATAACCTATATTAGTCTTAAATTTGTACATACAAATGTCTACGGCCATACCACGTTGAAAACACCGGTCCTCGTCCGATCACCGAAGTTAAGCAACGTCGGGCCCGGTTAGTACTTGGATGGGTGACCGCCTGGGAATACCGGGTGCTGTAGGCATTTTTTAAATTTTTTTTTGGTTCCATCCTCACTGTGAGGATATGCGATCATATATGGCCAATATTTCTTGTTCACAAATCTGGTGCAAATTTTTCAGTTTCCTCTACCTCCAGGATCGAAATGGGCCGCCTCGTATGCCGTCCAGATCCTCCAAATTTCTTCTGATATTCCGGATTCAGCCTATAGCGAATAATTGCAACGTATGCAATCGATGTCTTTCATTTTGGATACTTGTCTGTGGTATTTCTTATTCAATAATTGATAGATATATTTGGAATGTATTATTTTTAATTATTTTAATTTATTTACCTGTTTTTAGCAGGGCACCAGTCTATCAGTGTGAAACTTGGCATCCCTTAGCGAATACTTCGAATATGGGCCATTGACAAAATAAATTGGTGTATAAATCTCTGTTTTGATTACAGTAAGTTTGGATGGATGTTCCCTGCTTCCACTTCCTTGCACTTTCTGTGTTTCCACAACTTTAACGTTTCCGAGCTGCAAGACGATATCCGTTTCAAATCAGATTCGAGTCCGTCTTTAAAGGTAGCTCATAGGCTGATGTCGATTATTTACCTATTGAATTAGTCAGTTGATACAAGATAAATAATAATAATAATAATAATGCCCAAAAACAACAAAAATGAACTGAATCTTCGTTTAAATGCATTGTTATTTAAGTCCATTTGAAGGTGTAAACCTCCGGTTAAGCAACTAATGTCCGAGTCCGAAAATGCCTGAATTACAAATTTGAATAATGTATGAAGGCAGTTTATCTATATAAGTTTTAATAAGTACACTTTAATTACTAATTTTACACGGCACATAAACGTAAACGTCTGTACATCGGAAACGGTGAAGAGAGAAGCGAATATAAGTCTTAAATTTACACACACTTGTGTCTACGGCCATACCACGTTGAAAGCACCGGTTCTCGTCCGATCACCGAAGTTAAGCAACGTCGGGCCCGGTTAGTACTTGGATGGGTGACCGCCTGGGAATACCGGGTGCTGTAGACTCTAATTTTTTTTTTTTCTTTTATAACTAAAAACAGTTGAAGTTTTTCTTTCTTTCTTTTATTGTAACTAAATTTACTTTATTCAATATAAATAATAAATAGAGCAATTTCTCGACTTTCATTTTCTCTTTTTCCTTAACTTTCTTCAATAATTCGGATCCTAAAAAAATCAAGTATAGGACCTGAATATAGCAAATGTTGCTTTGCACTTCTCTGCTCTTGGTTTCGATCCTTACTACTGGAATATGCGATCATAGATGACCAGTATTTCTTATTAACAAATTCGGTTCAATTTATCCAGTTTCCTCTACTTTTACTACCACAACAAGCTGCCTCCTTTCACGTCGAAATACTTCCTTCAAGTTTCTTCTCATATATTCCTGGTGTAGTCTCTAGCGCAGAGTTGCAAAATATGCGATCAATGTCTTTCATTTTGGGTACTTATTTGTGGTATTTCTTATTCACTAATTGATTGATAAATATGGAATGTATGAATTGTGAGAATTTTTTATATTAATTTATTGATTGATTGATTTCTTTTACAGCAGGGCCTCAGTCTGCCAGTGGGAAAATTGGCATCCTGTAGCGAATACTGTAAATATGGGCCATTGGCTAAATAAATTGGGTTATAAAATTCTGTTTTGATTACAGTAAGTTTAGATAGATATTCCATGCTTCCACTTTCTGTATTTCCACAACGTTAACTTCTACAAGTTGCAAGAAGAGATCCTTTGCAAATCTCATAAGACCCTATTTTTAAAGTTAGCTTATAGGCCGGTGTCGCTTATTTTAACCAAATGATAGGACAGAAAGAGGAATAATAATAATAATAATAATAATAATAATAACAACAACAATAATGTCCTGAATCTGCATTTTAAGTCAATTTCAACATGGAATTCTCCCCTTATCTGGGTCAGAAAATGGATGAGTGACAAATATGAGTATCTGAGGCCAGTTTTGCTTCTTTTGGATTAGAACTTTGAATCAGTATACACTTTAGTTACTAATATTATACTGCACACAAACATTTGTACATCGGAAACGTTGAAGAGATGTGTGACTAATCAGCCCAAGAGTCTTGAAAACGCATCAAGACAACAAATTATGTTTTAGAGTCGAAATGTTGTTCTCACTAGAACTGAAATCATTTAATTTCTACTTAAATGCCCGAAAAATTTACAATTAAAACTACAATAAATGTTTTATACCTAGTCCCGCACAGTGACGTTTATCTGATTCCCTGTACTCACCGAGAGCATTCTGTGTCATATGGATGCATATCAAATGAAGTGAAAAGTAATGGAATACTCGCTTTTTTATTTATCCCTATGCATCGTGGTGCCCACACCATGATGAGACGCTGTTTCAATAAACCTTTTTATATATGTTCTTTACTGTTCTTCCTTTTTCTTCTTGCTTTATCATACTGACACACGAGAGAGAGAGAGAGAGAGAGAGAGTATGCAACAAAGTTCGCATAACTTTATCAGCTATTAACATTAATTGTACTTCTGTGTAATTTTATTTTTAACGCGTTATCCTATAACGATTGCAAACAAGGGCAAAAACTCTACTGATCTTACTCGATAATTATACCATACTGAATTAATAAGTTTATCTCGTAAAAACGGATCATATATATATCCTGGGTGGCTGAGGGTGTTTTAAGATATGTGTGTGTCTTTTGTGATATATATATATATATATATATATATATATATATATATATATATATATATATATATATATATATATATATATACGTTTGTGTGTGTACATACATACATACGTGTATTATTTACATATAGTCTTGGATAATTTTAATTATTGGGATATGGATTTTAGATATCAACAGATACAAAGGAAACAAACGTTTCAATACATATAATGACATTTTCTTAAATTCTACATTGTATCATATTGACCTACTACTTGCTAGGCAAGCTGACTTTTATAAAATTTGCAAACTCCTTATATATATTTAAACTTACTTTTAGTATTCAACCAGAAAATCAGTACAGTGCAGAAAGATTGAAAATATTATTTCTTTCATATATATATATATATCTATATATATATATATATATATATATATATATATATATATATATATATATATATATATATATATATATATATGTGAGAGAGAGAGAGAGAGAGATGGGGGGATTCGGAATGGTTTAAACAGACTCTAAATTACACTGATAAAATGTACATCAGTCCAATGGTTAACATGATAGATTTCTATCAAGCTGGTTGCCCTATTGTACCCTTGAGCAAGACTACCCTCATTGCCTAACAAAACCAAGCAGTCTTTTGCCAGAACACCATAATGTGAACTTAGGCCATCTAAATCAAATTCCTATGTGAAATTTGCCAATATAAGCCAATACACTTTAATGCAAACTTAGCCAATCTAAACCAAATATCTTAATGGAAACTTAGCCAAACACCTTAATGTGAACTTAGCCCATCTAAACCAATGTACCATAATGTGAACTTAGCCCATCTAAACCAAGAAAAGAATAATGTGATATTGGCTCATATAAACAAAAACACCTTAATGCTATCTTAGCCAATCTAAACCAACCGACTTAATTTATTTTTATAAAGAATACAAAGTGAAAATTTAAATACTTTTCAGCATTATAAATGAAATCACAAATAGTCCATGAAAAGTTATATGACAAGTCCAAAAGGGTAGTGTTCCAAATGAATGCCAGTGGTTTTCTGAATGAAGTCCAATTTTGAATGTGCTGATGTAATAACAATCTTGACGTGTGGCGATGATGTAATTTAGAATGTCCTTGAATGAATTCATAATAGTCCCAAAATAGCGATTTTTGATATTTGGACATTAGTATTGGGGTGTATGGACATTTGTTTTGCTTATCAAAACGTTGGAAATCGCCGACACCATGCGGTATCGGCATAGGCTGCTTACTAGCCACAGGGGGCTCGTATCATTGCTTACAATGAAACTATCAGTCGTACATATAGTATAAAATGTATGACTGTCAGTTCAATTGTGAGCAACGATGCGAGCCCCTGTGCTTACTAGCCTGCCATGCAAACTTGACCGACCTTTCATCGAGATATACCTGCATGAAATCGAGAGAAATACGATTTATTTTCTCAGAAATAATTCCGAGTATAACATCATTTGTCGTTAATGAAGCTGACTGACGAAAGAAAACGACAACCTTGATGAAATTTGACACGGAACTCGCCATTGTATTACTATTCAAATGACTGCACAAATATGGCAACCTACATGTCAGTGACATCGGCGATCAAATAAGCTCTTGCTTCTTTACAGATTGAAACTGAAGGGATGTATTGTCGTAAGCAGAGCTCTCCCCTGTCTCTAATATATATATATATATATATATATATATATATATATATATATATATATATATATGTGTGTGTGTGTGTGTGTGTGTGTGTGTGTGTGTGTGTGTGTGTAATATATCTTTGTAACGACGAAGAGACAACCTATATTAGTCTTAAATTTGTACATACAAATGTCTACGGCCATACCACGTTGAAAACACCGGTTCTCGTCCGATCACCGAAGTTAAGCAACGTCGGGCCCGGTTAGTACTTGGATGGGTGACCGCCTGGGAATACCGGGTGCTGTAGGCATTTTTTAAATTTTTTTTTGGTTCCATCCTCACTGTGAGGATATGCGATCATATATGGCCAATATTTCTTGTTCACAAATCTGGTGCAAATTTTTCAGTTTCCTCTACCTCCAGGATCGAAATGGGCCGCCTCGTATGCCGTCCAGATCCTCCAAATTTCTTCTGATATTCCGGATTCAGCCTATAGCGAATAATTGCAACGTATGCAATCGATGTCTTTCATTTTGGATACTTGTCTGTGGTATTTCTTATTCAATAATTGATAGATATATTTGGAATGTATTATTTTTAATTATTTTAATTTATTTACCTGTTTTTAGCAGGGCACCAGTCTATCAGTGTGAAACTTGGCATCCCTTAGCGAATACTTCGAATATGGGCCATTGACAAAATAAATTGGTGTATAAATCTCTGTTTTGATTACAGTAAGTTTGGATGGATGTTCCCTGCTTCCACTTCCTTGCACTTTCTGTGTTTCCACAACTTTAACGTTTCCGAGCTGCAAGACGATATCCGTTTCAAATCAGATTCGAGTCCGTCTTTAAAGGTAGCTCATAGGCTGATGTCGATTATTTACCTATTGAATTAGTCAGTTGATATAAGATAAATAATAATAATAATAATAATGCCCAAAAACAACAAAAATGAACTGAATCTTCGTTTAAATGCATTGTTATTTAAGTCCATTTGAAGGTGTAAACCTCCGGTTAAGCAACTAATGTCCGAGTCCGAAAATGCCTGAATTACAAATTTGAATAATGTATGAAGGCAGTTTATCTATATAAGTTTTAATAAGTACACTTTAATTACTAATTTTACACGGCACATAAACGTAAACGTCTGTACATCGGAAACGGTGAAGAGAGAAGCGAATATAAGTCTTAAATTTACACACACTTGTGTCTACGGCCATACCACGTTGAAAGCACCGGTTCTCGTCCGATCACCGAAGTTAAGCAACGTCGGGCCCGGTTAGTACTTGGATGGGTGACCGCCTGGGAATACCGGGTGCTGTAGACTCTAATTTTTTTTTTTTCTTTTATAACTAAAAACAGTTGAAGTTTTTCTTTCTTTCTTTTATTGTAACTAAATTTACTTTATTCAATATAAATAATAAATAGAGCAATTTCTCGACTTTCATTTTCTCTTTTTCCTTAACTTTCTTCAATAATTCGGATCCTAAAAAAATCAAGTATAGGACCTGAATATAGCAAATGTTGCTTTGCACTTCTCTGCTCTTGGTTTCGATCCTTACTACTGGAATATGCGATCATAGATGACCAGTATTTCTTATTAACAAATTCGGTTCAATTTATCCAGTTTCCTCTACTTTTACTACCACAACAAGCTGCCTCCTTTCACGTCGAAATACTTCCTTCAAGTTTCTTCTCATATATTCCTGGTGTAGTCTCTAGCGCAGAGTTGCAAAATATGCGATCAATGTCTTTCATTTTGGGTACTTATTTGTGGTATTTCTTATTCACTAATTGATTGATAAATATGGAATGTATGAATTGTGAGAATTTTTTATATTAATTTATTGATTGATTGATTTCTTTTACAGCAGGGCCTCAGTCTGCCAGTGGGAAAATTGGCATCCTGTAGCGAATACTGTAAATATGGGCCATTGGCTAAATAAATTGGGTTATAAAATTCTGTTTTGATTACAGTAAGTTTAGATAGATATTCCATGCTTCCACTTTCTGTATTTCCACAACGTTAACTTCTACAAGTTGCAAGAAGAGATCCTTTGCAAATCTCATAAGACCCTATTTTTAAAGTTAGCTTATAGGCCGGTGTCGCTTATTTTAACCAAATGATAGGACAGAAAGAGGAATAATAATAATAATAATAACAACAACAATAATGTCCTGAATCTGCATTTTAAGTCAATTTCAACATGGAATTCTCCCCTTATCTGGGTCAGAAAATGGATGAGTGACAAATATGAGTATCTGAGGCCAGTTTTGCTTCTTTTGGATTAGAACTTTGAATCAGTATACACTTTAGTTACTAATATTATACTGCACACAAACATTTGTACATCGGAAACGTTGAAGAGATGTGTGACTAATCAGCCCAAGAGTCTTGAAAACGCATCAAGACAACAAATTATGTTTTAGAGTCGAAATGTTGTTCTCACTAGAACTGAAATCATTTAATTTCTACTTAAATGCCCGAAAAATTTACAATTAAAACTACAATAAATGTTTTATACCTAGTCCCGCACAGTGACGTTTATCTGATTCCCTGTACTCACCGAGAGCATTCTGTGTCATATGGATGCATATCAAATGAAGTGAAAAGTAATGGAATACTCGCTTTTTTATTTATCCCTATGCATCGTGGTGCCCACACCATGATGAGACGCTGTTTCAATAAACCTTTTTATATATGTTCTTTACTGTTCTTCCTTTTTCTTCTTGCTTTATCATACTGACACACGAGAGAGAGAGAGAGAGAGAGAGAGTATGCAACAAAGTTCGCATAACTTTATCAGCTATTAACATTAATTGTACTTCTGTGTAATTTTATTTTTAACGCGTTATCCTATAACGATTGCAAACAAGGGCAAAAACTCTACTGATCTTACTCGATAATTATACCATACTGAATTAATAAGTTTATCTCGTAAAAACGGATCATATATATATCCTGGGTGGCTGAGGGTGTTTTAAGATATGTGTGTGTCTTTTGTGATATATATATATATATATATATATATATATATATATATATATATATATATATATATATATATATATATATATATATACGTTTGTGTGTGTACATACATACATACGTGTATTATTTACATATAGTCTTGGATAATTTTAATTATTGGGATATGGATTTTAGATATCAACAGATACAAAGGAAACAAACGTTTCAATACATATAATGACATTTTCTTAAATTCTACATTGTATCATATTGACCTACTACTTGCTAGGCAAGCTGACTTTTATAAAATTTGCAAACTCCTTATATATATTTAAACTTACTTTTAGTATTCAACCAGAAAATCAGTACAGTGCAGAAAGATTGAAAATATTATTTCTTTCATATATATATATATATATATATATATATATATATATATATATATATATATATATATATATATATATATATATATATATATATATATATATATGTGAGAGAGAGAGAGAGAGAGATGGGGGGATTCGGAATGGTTTAAACAGACTCTAAATTACACTGATAAAATGTACATCAGTCCAATGGTTAACATGATAGATTTCTATCAAGCTGGTTGCCCTATTGTACCCTTGAGCAAGACTACCCTCATTGCCTAACAAAACCAAGCAGTCTTTTGCCAGAACACCATAATGTGAACTTAGGCCATCTAAATCAAATTCCTATGTGAAATTTGCCAATATAAGCCAATACACTTTAATGCAAACTTAGCCAATCTAAACCAAATATCTTAATGGAAACTTAGCCAAACACCTTAATGTGAACTTAGCCCATCTAAACCAATGTACCATAATGTGAACTTAGCCCATCTAAACCAAGAAAAGAATAATGTGATATTGGCTCATATAAACAAAAACACCTTAATGCTATCTTAGCCAATCTAAACCAACCGACTTAATTTATTTTTATAAAGAATACAAAGTGAAAATTTAAATACTTTTCAGCATTATAAATGAAATCACAAATAGTCCATGAAAAGTTATATGACAAGTCCAAAAGGGTAGTGTTCCAAATGAATGCCAGTGGTTTTCTGAATGAAGTCCAATTTTGAATGTGCTGATGTAATAACAATCTTGACGTGTGGCGATGATGTAATTTAGAATGTCCTTGAATGAATTCATAATAGTCCCAAAATAGCGATTTTTGATATTTGGACATTAGTATTGGGGTGTATGGACATTTGTTTTGCTTATCAAAACGTTGGAAATCGCCGACACCATGCGGTATCGGCATAGGCTGCTTACTAGCCACAGGGGGCTCGTATCATTGCTTACAATGAAACTATCAGTCGTACATATAGTATAAAATGTATGACTGTCAGTTCAATTGTGAGCAACGATGCGAGCCCCTGTGCTTACTAGCCTGCCATGCAAACTTGACCGACCTTTCATCGAGATATACCTGCATGAAATCGAGAGAAATACGATTTATTTTCTCAGAAATAATTCCGAGTATAACATCATTTGTCGTTAATGAAGCTGACTGACGAAAGAAAACGACAACCTTGATGAAATTTGACACGGAACTCGCCATTGTATTACTATTCAAATGACTGCACAAATATGGCAACCTACATGTCAGTGACATCGGCGATCAAATAAGCTCTTGCTTCTTTACAGATTGAAACTGAAGGGATGTATTGTCGTAAGCAGAGCTCTCCCCTGTCTCTAATATATATATATATATATATATATATATATATATATATATATATATATATATATATATATATATATGTGTGTGTGTGTGTGTGTGTGTGTGTGTGTGTGTGTGTGTGTGTGTAATATATCTTTGTAACGACGAAGAGACAACCTATATTAGTCTTAAATTTGTACATACAAATGTCTACGGCCATACCACGTTGAAAACACCGGTTCTCGTCCGATCACCGAAGTTAAGCAACGTCGGGCCCGGTTAGTACTTGGATGGGTGACCGCCTGGGAATACCGGGTGCTGTAGGCATTTTTTAAATTTTTTTTTGGTTCCATCCTCACTGTGAGGATATGCGATCATATATGGCCAATATTTCTTGTTCACAAATCTGGTGCAAATTTTTCAGTTTCCTCTACCTCCAGGATCGAAATGGGCCGCCTCGTATGCCGTCCAGATCCTCCAAATTTCTTCTGATATTCCGGATTCAGCCTATAGCGAATAATTGCAACGTATGCAATCGATGTCTTTCATTTTGGATACTTGTCTGTGGTATTTCTTATTCAATAATTGATAGATATATTTGGAATGTATTATTTTTAATTATTTTAATTTATTTACCTGTTTTTAGCAGGGCACCAGTCTATCAGTGTGAAACTTGGCATCCCTTAGCGAATACTTCGAATATGGGCCATTGACAAAATAAATTGGTGTATAAATCTCTGTTTTGATTACAGTAAGTTTGGATGGATGTTCCCTGCTTCCACTTCCTTGCACTTTCTGTGTTTCCACAACTTTAACGTTTCCGAGCTGCAAGACGATATCCGTTTCAAATCAGATTCGAGTCCGTCTTTAAAGGTAGCTCATAGGCTGATGTCGATTATTTACCTATTGAATTAGTCAGTTGATATAAGATAAATAATAATAATAATAATAATGCCCAAAAACAACAAAAATGAACTGAATCTTCGTTTAAATGCATTGTTATTTAAGTCCATTTGAAGGTGTAAACCTCCGGTTAAGCAACTAATGTCCGAGTCCGAAAATGCCTGAATTACAAATTTGAATAATGTATGAAGGCAGTTTATCTATATAAGTTTTAATAAGTACACTTTAATTACTAATTTTACACGGCACATAAACGTAAACGTCTGTACATCGGAAACGGTGAAGAGAGAAGCGAATATAAGTCTTAAATTTACACACACTTGTGTCTACGGCCATACCACGTTGAAAGCACCGGTTCTCGTCCGATCACCGAAGTTAAGCAACGTCGGGCCCGGTTAGTACTTGGATGGGTGACCGCCTGGGAATACCGGGTGCTGTAGACTCTAATTTTTTTTTTTTCTTTTATAACTAAAAACAGTTGAAGTTTTTCTTTCTTTCTTTTATTGTAACTAAATTTACTTTATTCAATATAAATAATAAATAGAGCAATTTCTCGACTTTCATTTTCTCTTTTTCCTTAACTTTCTTCAATAATTCGGATCCTAAAAAAATCAAGTATAGGACCTGAATATAGCAAATGTTGCTTTGCACTTCTCTGCTCTTGGTTTCGATCCTTACTACTGGAATATGCGATCATAGATGACCAGTATTTCTTATTAACAAATTCGGTTCAATTTATCCAGTTTCCTCTACTTTTACTACCACAACAAGCTGCCTCCTTTCACGTCGAAATACTTCCTTCAAGTTTCTTCTCATATATTCCTGGTGTAGTCTCTAGCGCAGAGTTGCAAAATATGCGATCAATGTCTTTCATTTTGGGTACTTATTTGTGGTATTTCTTATTCACTAATTGATTGATAAATATGGAATGTATGAATTGTGAGAATTTTTTATATTAATTTATTGATTGATTGATTTCTTTTACAGCAGGGCCTCAGTCTGCCAGTGGGAAAATTGGCATCCTGTAGCGAATACTGTAAATATGGGCCATTGGCTAAATAAATTGGGTTATAAAATTCTGTTTTGATTACAGTAAGTTTAGATAGATATTTCATGCTTCCACTTTCTGTATTTCCACAACGTTAACTTCTACAAGTTGCAAGAAGAGATCCTTTGCAAATCTCATAAGACCCTATTTTTAAAGTTAGCAAATGATAGGACAGAAAGAGGAATAATAATAATAATAATAACAACAACAATAATGTCCTGAATCTGCATTTTAAGTCAATTTCAACATGGAATTCTCCCCTTATCTGGGTCAGAAAATGGATGAGTGACAAATATGAGTATCTGAGGCCAGTTTTGCTTCTTTTGGATTAGAACTTTGAATCAGTATACACTTTAGTTACTAATATTATACTGCACACAAACATTTGTACATCGGAAACGTTGAAGAGATGTGTGACTAATCAGCCCAAGAGTCTTGAAAACGCATCAAGACAACAAATTATGTTTTACAGTCGAAATGTTGTTCTCACTAGAACTGAAATCATTTAATTTCTACTTAAATGCCCGAAAAATTTACAATTAAAACTACAATAAATGTTTTATACCTAGTCCCGCACAGTGACGTTTATCTGATTCCCTGTACTCACCGAGAGCATTCTGTGTCATATGGATGCATATCAAATGAAGTGAAAAGTAATGGAATACTCGCTTTTTTATTTATCCCTATGCATCGTGGTGCCCACACCATGATGAGACGCTGTTTCAATAAACCTTTTTATATATGTTCTTTACTGTTCTTCCTTTTTCTTCTTGCTTTATCATACTGACACACGAGAGAGAGAGAGAGAGAGAGAGAGTATGCAACAAAGTTCGCATAACTTTATCAGCTATTAACATTAATTGTACTTCTGTGTAATTTTATTTTTAACGCGTTATCCTATAACGATTGCAAACAAGGGCAAAAACTCTACTGATCTTACTCGATAATTATACCATACTGAATTAATAAGTTTATCTCGTAAAAACGGATCATATATATATCCTGGGTGGCTGAGGGTGTTTTAAGATATGTGTGTGTCTTTTGTGATATATATATATATATATATATATATATATATATATATATATATATATATATATATATATATATATATATATATATACGTTTGTGTGTGTACATACATACATACATATGTGTATTATTTACATATAGTCTTGGATAATTTTAATTATTGGGATATGGATTTTAGATATCAACAGATACAAAGGAAACAAACGTTTCAATACATATAATGACATTTTCTTAAATTCTACATTGTATCATATTGACCTACTACTTGCTAGGCAAGCTGACTTTTATACAATTTGCAAACTCCTTATATATATTTAAACTTACTTTTAGTATTCAACCAGAAAATCAGTACAGTGCAGAAAGATTGAAAATATTATTTCTTTCATATATATATATATATATATATATATATATATATATATATATATATATATATATATATATATATATATATATGAGAGAGAGAGAGAGAGAGATGGGGGGATTCGGAATGGTTTAAACAGACTCTAAATTACACTGATAAAATGTACATCAGTCCAATGGTTAACATGATAGATTTCTATCAAGCTGGTTGCCCTATTGTACCCTTGAGCAAGACTACCCTCATTGCCTAATAAAACCAAGCAGTCTTTTGCCAGAACACCATAATGTGAACTTAGGCCATCTAAATCAAATTCCTATGTGAAATTTGCCAATATAAGCCAATACACTTTAATGCAAACTTAGCCAATCTAAACCAAATATCTTAATGGAAACTTAGCCAAACACCTTAATGTGAACTTAGCCCATCTAAACCAATGTACCATAATGTGAACTTAGCCCATCTAAACCAAGAAAAGAATAATGTGATATTGGCTCATATAAACAAAAACACCTTAATGCTATCTTAGCCAATCTAAACCAACCGACTTAATTTATTTTTATAAAGAATACAAAGTGAAAATTTAAATACTTTTCAGCATTATAAATGAAATCACAAATAGTCCATGAAAAGTTATATGACAAGTCCAAAAGGGTAGTGTTCCAAATGAATGCCAGTGGTTTTCTGAATGAAGTCCAATTTTGAATGTGCTGATGTAATAACAATCTTGACGTGTGGCGATGATGTAATTTAGAATGTCCTTGAATGAATTCATAATAGTCCCAAAATAGCGATTTTTGATATTTGGACATTAGTATTGGGGTGTATGGACATATTTGTTTTGCTTATCAAAACGTTGGAAATCGCCGACACCATGCGGTATCGGCATAGGCTGCTTACTAGCCACAGGGGGCTCGTATCATTGCTTACAATGAAACTATCAGTCGTACATATAGTATAAAATGTATGACTGTCAGTTCAATTGTAGCCCCTGTGCTTACTAGCCTGCCATGCAAACTTGACCGACCTTTCATCGAGATATACCTGCATGAAATCGAGAGAAATACGATTTATTTTCTCAGAAATAATTCCGAGTATAACATCATTTGTTGTTAATGAAGCTGACTGACGAAAGAAAACGACAACCTTGATGAAATTTGACACGGAACTCGCCATTGTATTACTATTCAAATGACTGCACAAATATGGCAACCTACATGTCAGTGACATCGGCGATCAAATAAGCTCTTGCTTCTTTACAGATTGAAACTGAAGGGATGTATTGTCGTAAGCAGAGCTCTCCCCTGTCTCTAATATATATATATATATATATATATATATATATATATATATATATATATATATATATATATATATATATATATATATATATATATATATGTGTGTGTGTGTGTGTGTGTGTGTGTGTGTGTGTGTGCGTGTGTAATATATCTTTGTAACGACGAAGAGATAACCTATATTAGTCTTAAATTTGTACATACAAATGTCTACGGCCATACCACGTTGAAAACACCGGTCCTCGTCCGATCACCGAAGTTAAGCAACGTCGGGCCCGGTTAGTACTTGGATGGGTGACCGCCTGGGAATACCGGGTGCTGTAGGCATTTTTTAAATTTTTTTTTGGTTCCATCCTCACTGTGAGGATATGCGATCATATATGGCCAATATTTCTTGTTCACAAATCTGGTGCAAATTTTTCAGTTTCCTCTACCTCCAGGATCGAAATGGGCCGCCTCGTATGCCGTCCAGATCCTCCAAATTTCTTCTGATATTCCGGATTCAGCCTATAGCGAATAATTGCAACGTATGCAATCGATGTCTTTCATTTTGGATACTTGTCTGTGGTATTTCTTATTCAATAATTGATAGATATATTTGGAATGTATTATTTTTAATTATTTTAATTTATTTACCTGTTTTTAGCAGGGCACCAGTCTATCAGTGTGAAACTTGGCATCCCTTAGCGAATACTTCGAATATGGGCCATTGACAAAATAAATTGGTGTATAAATCTCTGTTTTGATTACAGTAAGTTTGGATGGATGTTCCCTGCTTCCACTTCCTTGCACTTTCTGTGTTTCCACAACTTTAACGTTTCCGAGCTGCAAGACGATATCCGTTTCAAATCAGATTCGAGTCCGTCTTTAAAGGTAGCTCATAGGCTGATGTCGATTATTTACCTATTGAATTAGTCAGTTGATACAAGATAAATAATAATAATAATAATAATGCCCAAAAACAACAAAAATGAACTGAATCTTCGTTTAAATGCATTGTTATTTAAGTCCATTTGAAGGTGTAAACCTCCGGTTAAGCAACTAATGTCCGAGTCCGAAAATGCCTGAATTACAAATTTGAATAATGTATGAAGGCAGTTTATCTATATAAGTTTTAATAAGTACACTTTAATTACTAATTTTACACGGCACATAAACGTAAACGTCTGTACATCGGAAACGGTGAAGAGAGAAGCGAATATAAGTCTTAAATTTACACACACTTGTGTCTACGGCCATACCACGTTGAAAGCACCGGTTCTCGTCCGATCACCGAAGTTAAGCAACGTCGGGCCCGGTTAGTACTTGGATGGGTGACCGCCTGGGAATACCGGGTGCTGTAGACTCTAATTTTTTTTTTTTCTTTTATAACTAAAAACAGTTGAAGTTTTTCTTTCTTTCTTTTATTGTAACTAAATTTACTTTATTCAATATAAATAATAAATAGAGCAATTTCTCGACTTTCATTTTCTCTTTTTCCTTAACTTTCTTCAATAATTCGGATCCTAAAAAAATCAAGTATAGGACCTGAATATAGCAAATGTTGCTTTGCACTTCTCTGCTCTTGGTTTCGATCCTTACTACTGGAATATGCGATCATAGATGACCAGTATTTCTTATTAACAAATTCGGTTCAATTTATCCAGTTTCCTCTACTTTTACTACCACAACAAGCTGCCTCCTTTCACGTCGAAATACTTCCTTCAAGTTTCTTCTCATATATTCCTGGTGTAGTCTCTAGCGCAGAGTTGCAAAATATGCGATCAATGTCTTTCATTTTGGGTACTTATTTGTGGTATTTCTTATTCACTAATTGATTGATAAATATGGAATGTATGAATTGTGAGAATTTTTTATATTAATTTATTGATTGATTGATTTCTTTTACAGCAGGGCCTCAGTCTGCCAGTGGGAAAATTGGCATCCTGTAGCGAATACTGTAAATATGGGCCATTGGCTAAATAAATTGGGTTATAAAATTCTGTTTTGATTACAGTAAGTTTAGATAGATATTCCATGCTTCCACTTTCTGTATTTCCACAACGTTAACTTCTACAAGTTGCAAGAAGAGATCCTTTGCAAATCTCATAAGACCCTATTTTTAAAGTTAGCTTATAGGCCGGTGTCGCTTATTTTAACCAAATGATAGGACAGAAAGAGGAATAATAATAATAATAATAATAATAATAATAACAACAACAATAATGTCCTGAATCTGCATTTTAAGTCAATTTCAACATGGAATTCTCCCCTTATCTGGGTCAGAAAATGGATGAGTGACAAATATGAGTATCTGAGGCCAGTTTTGCTTCTTTTGGATTAGAACTTTGAATCAGTATACACTTTAGTTACTAATATTATACTGCACACAAACATTTGTACATCGGAAACGTTGAAGAGATGTGTGACTAATCAGCCCAAGAGTCTTGAAAACGCATCAAGACAACAAATTATGTTTTACAGTCGAAATGTTGTTCTCACTAGAACTGAAATCATTTAATTTCTACTTAAATGCCCGAAAAATTTACAATTAAAACTACAATAAATGTTTTATACCTAGTCCCGCACAGTGACGTTTATCTGATTCCCTGTACTCACCGAGAGCATTCTGTGTCATATGGATGCATATCAAATGAAGTGAAAAGTAATGGAATACTCGCTTTTTTATTTATCCCTATGCATCGTGGTGCCCACACCATGATGAGACGCTGTTTCAATAAACCTTTTTATATATGTTCTTTACTGTTCTTCCTTTTTCTTCTTGCTTTATCATACTGACACACGAGAGAGAGAGAGAGAGAGAGAGAGTATGCAACAAAGTTCGCATAACTTTATCAGCTATTAACATTAATTGTACTTCTGTGTAATTTTATTTTTAACGCGTTATCCTATAACGATTGCAAACAAGGGCAAAAACTCTACTGATCTTACTCGATAATTATACCATACTGAATTAATAAGTTTATCTCGTAAAAACGGATCATATATATATCCTGGGTGGCTGAGGGTGTTTTAAGATATGTGTGTGTCTTTTGTGATATATATATATATATATATATATATATATATATATATATATATATATATATATATATATATATATATATATATATATATATATATACGTTTGTGTGTGTACATACATACATACATATGTGTATTATTTACATATAGTCTTGGATAATTTTAATTATTGGGATATGGATTTTAGATATCAACAGATACAAAGGAAACAAACGTTTCAATACATATAATGACATTTTCTTAAATTCTACATTGTATCATATTGACCTACTACTTGCTAGGCAAGCTGACTTTTATAAAATTTGCAAACTCCTTATATATATTTAAACTTACTTTTAGTATTCAACCAGAAAATCAGTACAGTGCAGAAAGATTGAAAATATTATTTCTTTCATATATATATATATATATATATATATATATATATATATATATATATATATATATATATATATATATATATATATATATATATGTGAGAGAGAGAGAGAGAGAGATGGGGGGATTCGGAATGGTTTAAACAGACTCTAAATTACACTGATAAAATGTACATCAGTCCAATGGTTAACATGATAGATTTCTATCAAGCTGGTTGCCCTATTGTACCCTTGAGCAAGACTACCCTCATTGCCTAACAAAACCAAGCAGTCTTTTGCCAGAACACCATAATGTGAACTTAGGCCATCTAAATCAAATTCCTATGTGAAATTTGCCAATATAAGCCAATACACTTTAATGCAAACTTAGCCAATCTAAACCAAATATCTTAATGGAAACTTAGCCAAACACCTTAATGTGAACTTAGCCCATCTAAACCAATGTACCATAATGTGAACTTAGCCCATCTAAACCAAGAAAAGAATAATGTGATATTGGCTCATATAAACAAAAACACCTTAATGCTATCTTAGCCAATCTAAACCAACCGACTTAATTTATTTTTATAAAGAATACAAAGTGAAAATTTAAATACTTTTCAGCATTATAAATGAAATCACAAATAGTCCATGAAAAGTTATATGACAAGTCCAAAAGGGTAGTGTTCCAAATGAATGCCAGTGGTTTTCTGAATGAAGTCCAATTTTGAATGTGCTGATGTAATAACAATCTTGACGTGTGGCGATGATGTAATTTAGAATGTCCTTGAATGAATTCATAATAGTCCCAAAATAGCGATTTTTGATATTTGGACATTAGTATTGGGGTGTATGGACATTTGTTTTGCTTATCAAAACGTTGGAAATCGCCGACACCATGCGGTATCGGCATAGGCTGCTTACTAGCCACAGGGGGCTCGTATCATTGCTTACAATGAAACTATCAGTCGTACATATAGTATAAAATGTATGACTGTCAGTTCAATTGTGAGCAACGATGCGAGCCCCTGTGCTTACTAGCCTGCCATGCAAACTTGACCGACCTTTCATCGAGATATACCTGCATGAAATCGAGAGAAATACGATTTATTTTCTCAGAAATAATTCCGAGTATAACATCATTTGTCGTTAATGAAGCTGACTGACGAAAGAAAACGACAACCTTGTTGAAATTTGACACGGAACTCGCCATTGTATTACTATTCAAATGACTGCACAAATATGGCAACCTACATGTCAGTGACATCGGCGATCAAATAAGCTCTTGCTTCTTTACAGATTGAAACTGAAGGGATGTATTGTCGTAAGCAGAGCTCTCCCCTGTCTCTAATATATATATATATATATATATATATATATATATATATATATATATATATATATATATATATATATATATATATATATATATATATATATATATATATATATATATGTGTGTGTGTGTGTGTGTGTGTGTGTGTGTGTGTGTGTGTGTAATATATCTTTGTAACGACGAAGAGACAACCTATATTAGTCTTAAATTTGTACATACAAATGTCTACGGCCATACCACGTTGAAAACACCGGTTCTCGTCCGATCACCGAAGTTAAGCAACGTCGGGCCCGGTTAGTACTTGGATGGGTGACCGCCTGGGAATACCGGGTGCTGTAGGCATTTTTTAAATTTTTTTTTGGTTCCATCCTCACTGTGAGGATATGCGATCATATATGGCCAATATTTCTTGTTCACAAATCTGGTGCAAATTTTTCAGTTTCCTCTACCTCCAGGATCGAAATGGGCCGCCTCGTATGCCGTCCAGATCCTCCAAATTTCTTCTGATATTCCGGATTCAGCCTATAGCGAATAATTGCAACGTATGCAATCGATGTCTTTCATTTTGGATACTTGTCTGTGGTATTTCTTATTCAATAATTGATAGATATATTTGGAATGTATTATTTTTAATTATTTTAATTTATTTACCTGTTTTTAGCAGGGCACCAGTCTATCAGTGTGAAACTTGGCATCCCTTAGCGAATACTTCGAATATGGGCCATTGACAAAATAAATTGGTGTATAAATCTCTGTTTTGATTACAGTAAGTTTGGATGGATGTTCCCTGCTTCCACTTCCTTGCACTTTCTGTGTTTCCACAACTTTAACGTTTCCGAGCTGCAAGACGATATCCGTTTCAAATCAGATTCGAGTCCGTCTTTAAAGGTAGCTCATAGGCTGATGTCGATTATTTACCTATTGAATTAGTCAGTTGATATAAGATAAATAATAATAATAATAATAATGCCCAAAAACAACAAAAATGAACTGAATCTTCGTTTAAATGCATTGTTATTTAAGTCCATTTGAAGGTGTAAACCTCCGGTTAAGCAACTAATGTCCGAGTCCGAAAATGCCTGAATTACAAATTTGAATAATGTATGAAGGCAGTTTATCTATATAAGTTTTAATAAGTACACTTTAATTACTAATTTTACACGGCACATAAACGTAAACGTCTGTACATCGGAAACGGTGAAGAGAGAAGCGAATATAAGTCTTAAATTTACACACACTTGTGTCTACGGCCATACCACGTTGAAAGCACCGGTTCTCGTCCGATCACCGAAGTTAAGCAACGTCGGGCCCGGTTAGTACTTGGATGGGTGACCGCCTGGGAATACCGGGTGCTGTAGACTCTAATTTTTTTTTTTTCTTTTATAACTAAAAACAGTTGAAGTTTTTCTTTCTTTCTTTTATTGTAACTAAATTTACTTTATTCAATATAAATAATAAATAGAGCAATTTCTCGACTTTCATTTTCTCTTTTTCCTTAACTTTCTTCAATAATTCGGATCCTAAAAAAATCAAGTATAGGACCTGAATATAGCAAATGTTGCTTTGCACTTCTCTGCTCTTGGTTTCGATCCTTACTACTGGAATATGCGATCATAGATGACCAGTATTTCTTATTAACAAATTCGGTTCAATTTATCCAGTTTCCTCTACTTTTACTACCACAACAAGCTGCCTCCTTTCACGTCGAAATACTTCCTTCAAGTTTCTTCTCATATATTCCTGGTGTAGTCTCTAGCGCAGAGTTGCAAAATATGCGATCAATGTCTTTCATTTTGGGTACTTATTTGTGGTATTTCTTATTCACTAATTGATTGATAAATATGGAATGTATGAATTGTGAGAATTTTTTATATTAATTTATTGATTGATTGATTTCTTTTACAGCAGGGCCTCAGTCTGCCAGTGGGAAAATTGGCATCCTGTAGCGAATACTGTAAATATGGGCCATTGGCTAAATAAATTGGGTTATAAAATTCTGTTTTGATTACAGTAAGTTTAGATAGATATTTCATGCTTCCACTTTCTGTATTTCCACAACGTTAACTTCTACAAGTTGCAAGAAGAGATCCTTTGCAAATCTCATAAGACCCTATTTTTAAAGTTAGCTTATAGGCCGGTGTCGCTTATTTTAACCAAATGATAGGACAGAAAGAGGAATAATAATAATAATAATAACAACAACAATAATGTCCTGAATCTGCATTTTAAGTCAATTTCAACATGGAATTCTCCCCTTATCTGGGTCAGAAAATGGATGAGTGACAAATATGAGTATCTGAGGCCAGTTTTGCTTCTTTTGGATTAGAACTTTGAATCAGTATACACTTTAGTTACTAATATTATACTGCACACAAACATTTGTACATCGGAAACGTTGAAGAGATGTGTGACTAATCAGCCCAAGAGTCTTGAAAACGCATCAAGACAACAAATTATGTTTTACAGTCGAAATGTTGTTCTCACTAGAACTGAAATCATTTAATTTCTACTTAAATGCCCGAAAAATTTACAATTAAAACTACAATAAATGTTTTATACCTAGTCCCGCACAGTGACGTTTATCTGATTCCCTGTACTCACCGAGAGCATTCTGTGTCATATGGATGCATATCAAATGAAGTGAAAAGTAATGGAATACTCGCTTTTTTATTTATCCCTATGCATCGTGGTGCCCACACCATGATGAGACGCTGTTTCAATAAACCTTTTTATATATGTTCTTTACTGTTCTTCCTTTTTCTTCTTGCTTTATCATACTGACACACGAGAGAGAGAGAGAGAGAGAGAGAGTATGCAACAAAGTTCGCATAACTTTATCAGCTATTAACATTAATTGTACTTCTGTGTAATTTTATTTTTAACGCGTTATCCTATAACGATTGCAAACAAGGGCAAAAACTCTACTGATCTTACTCGATAATTATACCATACTGAATTAATAAGTTTATCTCGTAAAAACGGATCATATATATATCCTGGGTGGCTGAGGGTGTTTTAAGATATGTGTGTGTCTTTTGTGATATATATATATATATATATATATATATATATATATATATATATATATATATATATATATATATATATATATATATACGTTTGTGTGTGTACATACATACATACATATGTGTATTATTTACATATAGTCTTGGATAATTTTAATTATTGGGATATGGATTTTAGATATCAACAGATACAAAGGAAACAAACGTTTCAATACATATAATGACATTTTCTTAAATTCTACATTGTATCATATTGACCTACTACTTGCTAGGCAAGCTGACTTTTATAAAATTTGCAAACTCCTTATATATATTTAAACTTACTTTTAGTATTCAACCAGAAAATCAGTACAGTGCAGAAAGATTGAAAATATTATTTCTTTCATATATATATATATATATATATATATATATATATATATATATATATATATATATATATATATGTGAGAGAGAGAGAGAGAGAGATGGGGGGATTCGGAATGGTTTAAACAGACTCTAAATTACACTGATAAAATGTACATCAGTCCAATGGTTAACATGATAGATTTCTATCAAGCTGGTTGCCCTATTGTACCCTTGAGCAAGACTACCCTCATTGCCTAACAAAACCAAGCAGTCTTTTGCCAGAACACCATAATGTGAACTTAGGCCATCTAAATCAAATTCCTATGTGAAATTTGCCAATATAAGCCAATACACTTTAATGCAAACTTAGCCAATCTAAACCAAATATCTTAATGGAAACTTAGCCAAACACCTTAATGTGAACTTAGCCCATCTAAACCAATGTACCATAATGTGAACTTAGCCCATCTAAACCAAGAAAAGAATAATGTGATATTGGCTCATATAAACAAAAACACCTTAATGCTATCTTAGCCAATCTAAACCAACCGACTTAATTTATTTTTATAAAGAATACAAAGTGAAAATTTAAATACTTTTCAGCATTATAAATGAAATCACAAATAGTCCATGAAAAGTTATATGACAAGTCCAAAAGGGTAGTGTTCCAAATGAATGCCAGTGGTTTTCTGAATGAAGTCCAATTTTGAATGTGCTGATGTAATAACAATCTTGACGTGTGGCGATGATGTAATTTAGAATGTCCTTGAATGAATTCATAATAGTCCCAAAATAGCGATTTTTGATATTTGGACATTAGTATTGGGGTGTATGGACATTTGTTTTGCTTATCAAAACGTTGGAAATCGCCGACACCATGCGGTATCGGCATAGGCTGCTTACTAGCCACAGGGGGCTCGTATCATTGCTTACAATGAAACTATCAGTCGTACATATAGTATAAAATGTATGACTGTCAGTTCAATTGTGAGCAACGATGCGAGCCCCTGTGCTTACTAGCCTGCCATGCAAACTTGACCGACCTTTCATCGAGATATACCTGCATGAAATCGAGAGAAATACGATTTATTTTCTCAGAAATAATTCCGAGTATAACATCATTTGTCGTTAATGAAGCTGACTGACGAAAGAAAACGACAACCTTGATGAAATTTGACACGGAACTCGCCATTGTATTACTATTCAAATGACTGCACAAATATGGCAACCTACATGTCAGTGACATCGGCGATCAAATAAGCTCTTGCTTCTTTACAGATTGAAACTGAAGGGATGTATTGTCGTAAGCAGAGCTCTCCCCTGTCTCTAATATATATATATATATATATATATATATATATATATATATATATATATATATATATATATATATATATATATATATGTGTGTGTGTGTGTGTGTGTGTGTGTGTGTGTGTGTGTGTGTGTAATATATCTTTGTAACGACGAAGAGACAACCTATATTAGTCTTAAATTTGTACATACAAATGTCTACGGCCATACCACGTTGAAAACACCGGTTCTCGTCCGATCACCGAAGTTAAGCAACGTCGGGCCCGGTTAGTACTTGGATGGGTGACCGCCTGGGAATACCGGGTGCTGTAGGCATTTTTTAAATTTTTTTTTGGTTCCATCCTCACTGTGAGGATATGCGATCATATATGGCCAATATTTCTTGTTCACAAATCTGGTGCAAATTTTTCAGTTTCCTCTACCTCCAGGATCGAAATGGGCCGCCTCGTATGCCGTCCAGATCCTCCAAATTTCTTCTGATATTCCGGATTCAGCCTATAGCGAATAATTGCAACGTATGCAATCGATGTCTTTCATTTTGGATACTTGTCTGTGGTATTTCTTATTCAATAATTGATAGATATATTTGGAATGTATTATTTTTAATTATTTTAATTTATTTACCTGTTTTTAGCAGGGCACCAGTCTATCAGTGTGAAACTTGGCATCCCTTAGCGAATACTTCGAATATGGGCCATTGACAAAATAAATTGGTGTATAAATCTCTGTTTTGATTACAGTAAGTTTGGATGGATGTTCCCTGCTTCCACTTCCTTGCACTTTCTGTGTTTCCACAACTTTAACGTTTCCGAGCTGCAAGACGATATCCGTTTCAAATCAGATTCGAGTCCGTCTTTAAAGGTAGCTCATAGGCTGATGTCGATTATTTACCTATTGAATTAGTCAGTTGATATAAGATAAATAATAATAATAATAATAATGCCCAAAAACAACAAAAATGAACTGAATCTTCGTTTAAATGCATTGTTATTTAAGTCCATTTGAAGGTGTAAACCTCCGGTTAAGCAACTAATGTCCGAGTCCGAAAATGCCTGAATTACAAATTTGAATAATGTATGAAGGCAGTTTATCTATATAAGTTTTAATAAGTACACTTTAATTACTAATTTTACACGGCACATAAACGTAAACGTCTGTACATCGGAAACGGTGAAGAGAGAAGCGAATATAAGTCTTAAATTTACACACACTTGTGTCTACGGCCATACCACGTTGAAAGCACCGGTTCTCGTCCGATCACCGAAGTTAAGCAACGTCGGGCCCGGTTAGTACTTGGATGGGTGACCGCCTGGGAATACCGGGTGCTGTAGACTCTAATTTTTTTTTTTTCTTTTATAACTAAAAACAGTTGAAGTTTTTCTTTCTTTCTTTTATTGTAACTAAATTTACTTTATTCAATATAAATAATAAATAGAGCAATTTCTCGACTTTCATTTTCTCTTTTTCCTTAACTTTCTTCAATAATTCGGATCCTAAAAAAATCAAGTATAGGACCTGAATATAGCAAATGTTGCTTTGCACTTCTCTGCTCTTGGTTTCGATCCTTACTACTGGAATATGCGATCATAGATGACCAGTATTTCTTATTAACAAATTCGGTTCAATTTATCCAGTTTCCTCTACTTTTACTACCACAACAAGCTGCCTCCTTTCACGTCGAAATACTTCCTTCAAGTTTCTTCTCATATATTCCTGGTGTAGTCTCTAGCGCAGAGTTGCAAAATATGCGATCAATGTCTTTCATTTTGGGTACTTATTTGTGGTATTTCTTATTCACTAATTGATTGATAAATATGGAATGTATGAATTGTGAGAATTTTTTATATTAATTTATTGATTGATTGATTTCTTTTACAGCAGGGCCTCAGTCTGCCAGTGGGAAAATTGGCATCCTGTAGCGAATACTGTAAATATGGGCCATTGGCTAAATAAATTGGGTTATAAAATTCTGTTTTGATTACAGTAAGTTTAGATAGATATTTCATGCTTCCACTTTCTGTATTTCCACAACGTTAACTTCTACAAGTTGCAAGAAGAGATCCTTTGCAAATCTCATAAGACCCTATTTTTAAAGTTAGCTTATAGGCCGGTGTCGCTTATTTTAACCAAATGATAGGACAGAAAGAGGAATAATAATAATAATAATAACAACAACAATAATGTCCTGAATCTGCATTTTAAGTCAATTTCAACATGGAATTCTCCCCTTATCTGGGTCAGAAAATGGATGAGTGACAAATATGAGTATCTGAGGCCAGTTTTGCTTCTTTTGGATTAGAACTTTGAATCAGTATACACTTTAGTTACTAATATTATACTGCACACAAACATTTGTACATCGGAAACGTTGAAGAGATGTGTGACTAATCAGCCCAAGAGTCTTGAAAACGCATCAAGACAACAAATTATGTTTTACAGTCGAAATGTTGTTCTCACTAGAACTGAAATCATTTAATTTCTACTTAAATGCCCGAAAAATTTACAATTAAAACTACAATAAATGTTTTATACCTAGTCCCGCACAGTGACGTTTATCTGATTCCCTGTACTCACCGAGAGCATTCTGTGTCATATGGATGCATATCAAATGAAGTGAAAAGTAATGGAATACTCGCTTTTTTATTTATCCCTATGCATCGTGGTGCCCACACCATGATGAGACGCTGTTTCAATAAACCTTTTTATATATGTTCTTTACTGTTCTTCCTTTTTCTTCTTGCTTTATCATACTGACACACGAGAGAGAGAGAGAGAGAGAGAGAGAGTATGCAACAAAGTTCGCATAACTTTATCAGCTATTAACATTAATTGTACTTCTGTGTAATTTTATTTTTAACGCGTTATCCTATAACGATTGCAAACAAGGGCAAAAACTCTACTGATCTTACTCGATAATTATACCATACTGAATTAATAAGTTTATCTCGTAAAAACGGATCATATATATATCCTGGGTGGCTGAGGGTGTTTTAAGATATGTGTGTGTCTTTTGTGATATATATATATATATATATATATATATATATATATATATATATATATATATATATACGTTTGTGTGTGTACATACATACATACATATGTGTATTATTTACATATAGTCTTGGATAATTTTAATTATTGGGATATGGATTTTAGATATCAACAGATACAAAGGAAACAAACGTTTCAATACATATAATGACATTTTCTTAAATTCTACATTGTATCATATTGACCTACTACTTGCTAGGCAAGCTGACTTTTATAAAATTTGCAAACTCCTTATATATATTTAAACTTACTTTTAGTATTCAACCAGAAAATCAGTACAGTGCAGAAAGATTGAAAATATTATTTCTTTCATATATATATATATATATATATATATATATATATATATATATATATATATATATATATATATATATATATGAGAGAGAGAGAGAGAGAGATGGGGGGATTCGGAATGGTTTAAACAGACTCTAAATTACACTGATAAAATGTACATCAGTCCAATGGTTAACATGATAGATTTCTATCAAGCTGGTTGCCCTATTGTACCCTTGAGCAAGACTACCCTCATTGCCTAATAAAACCAAGCAGTCTTTTGCCAGAACACCATAATGTGAACTTAGGCCATCTAAATCAAATTCCTATGTGAAATTTGCCAATATAAGCCAATACACTTTAATGCAAACTTAGCCAATCTAAACCAAATATCTTAATGGAAACTTAGCCAAACACCTTAATGTGAACTTAGCCCATCTAAACCAATGTACCATAATGTGAACTTAGCCCATCTAAACCAAGAAAAGAATAATGTGATATTGGCTCATATAAACAAAAACACCTTAATGCTATCTTAGCCAATCTAAACCAACCGACTTAATTTATTTTTATAAAGAATACAAAGTGAAAATTTAAATACTTTTCAGCATTATAAATGAAATCACAAATAGTCCATGAAAAGTTATATGACAAGTCCAAAAGGGTAGTGTTCCAAATGAATGCCAGTGGTTTTCTGAATGAAGTCCAATTTTGAATGTGCTGATGTAATAACAATCTTGACGTGTGGCGATGATGTAATTTAGAATGTCCTTGAATGAATTCATAATAGTCCCAAAATAGCGATTTTTGATATTTGGACATTAGTATTGGGGTGTATGGACATATTTGTTTTGCTTATCAAAACGTTGGAAATCGCCGACACCATGCGGTATCGGCATAGGCTGCTTACTAGCCACAGGGGGCTCGTATCATTGCTTACAATGAAACTATCAGTCGTACATATAGTATAAAATGTATGACTGTCAGTTCAATTGTGAGCAACGATGCGAGCCCCTGTGCTTACTAGCCTGCCATGCAAACTTGACCGACCTTTCATCGAGATATACCTGCATGAAATCGAGAGAAATACGATTTATTTTCTCAGAAATAATTCCGAGTATAACATCATTTGTTGTTAATGAAGCTGACTGACGAAAGAAAACGACAACCTTGATGAAATTTGACACGGAACTCGCCATTGTATTACTATTCAAATGACTGCACAAATATGGCAACCTACATGTCAGTGACATCGGCGATCAAATAAGCTCTTGCTTCTTTACAGATTGAAACTGAAGGGATGTATTGTCGTAAGCAGAGCTCTCCCCTGTCTCTAATATATATATATATATATATATATATATATATATATATATATATATATGTGTGTGTGTGTGTGTGTGTGTGTGTGTGTGTGTGTGTGCGTGTGTAATATATCTTTGTAACGACGAAGAGATAACCTATATTAGTCTTAAATTTGTACATACAAATGTCTACGGCCATACCACGTTGAAAACACCGGTCCTCGTCCGATCACCGAAGTTAAGCAACGTCGGGCCCGGTTAGTACTTGGATGGGTGACCGCCTGGGAATACCGGGTGCTGTAGGCATTTTTTAAATTTTTTTTTGGTTCCATCCTCACTGTGAGGATATGCGATCATATATGGCCAATATTTCTTGTTCACAAATCTGGTGCAAATTTTTCAGTTTCCTCTACCTCCAGGATCGAAATGGGCCGCCTCGTATGCCGTCCAGATCCTCCAAATTTCTTCTGATATTCCGGATTCAGCCTATAGCGAATAATTGCAACGTATGCAATCGATGTCTTTCATTTTGGATACTTGTCTGTGGTATTTCTTATTCAATAATTGATAGATATATTTGGAATGTATTATTTTTAATTATTTTAATTTATTTACCTGTTTTTAGCAGGGCACCAGTCTATCAGTGTGAAACTTGGCATCCCTTAGCGAATACTTCGAATATGGGCCATTGACAAAATAAATTGGTGTATAAATCTCTGTTTTGATTACAGTAAGTTTGGATGGATGTTCCCTGCTTCCACTTCCTTGCACTTTCTGTGTTTCCACAACTTTAACGTTTCCGAGCTGCAAGACGATATCCGTTTCAAATCAGATTCGAGTCCGTCTTTAAAGGTAGCTCATAGGCTGATGTCGATTATTTACCTATTGAATTAGTCAGTTGATACAAGATAAATAATAATAATAATAATAATGCCCAAAAACAACAAAAATGAACTGAATCTTCGTTTAAATGCATTGTTATTTAAGTCCATTTGAAGGTGTAAACCTCCGGTTAAGCAACTAATGTCCGAGTCCGAAAATGCCTGAATTACAAATTTGAATAATGTATGAAGGCAGTTTATCTATATAAGTTTTAATAAGTACACTTTAATTACTAATTTTACACGGCACATAAACGTAAACGTCTGTACATCGGAAACGGTGAAGAGAGAAGCGAATATAAGTCTTAAATTTACACACACTTGTGTCTACGGCCATACCACGTTGAAAGCACCGGTTCTCGTCCGATCACCGAAGTTAAGCAACGTCGGGCCCGGTTAGTACTTGGATGGGTGACCGCCTGGGAATACCGGGTGCTGTAGACTCTAATTTTTTTTTTTTCTTTTATAACTAAAAACAGTTGAAGTTTTTCTTTCTTTCTTTTATTGTAACTAAATTTACTTTATTCAATATAAATAATAAATAGAGCAATTTCTCGACTTTCATTTTCTCTTTTTCCTTAACTTTCTTCAATAATTCGGATCCTAAAAAAATCAAGTATAGGACCTGAATATAGCAAATGTTGCTTTGCACTTCTCTGCTCTTGGTTTCGATCCTTACTACTGGAATATGCGATCATAGATGACCAGTATTTCTTATTAACAAATTCGGTTCAATTTATCCAGTTTCCTCTACTTTTACTACCACAACAAGCTGCCTCCTTTCACGTCGAAATACTTCCTTCAAGTTTCTTCTCATATATTCCTGGTGTAGTCTCTAGCGCAGAGTTGCAAAATATGCGATCAATGTCTTTCATTTTGGGTACTTATTTGTGGTATTTCTTATTCACTAATTGATTGATAAATATGGAATGTATGAATTGTGAGAATTTTTTATATTAATTTATTGATTGATTGATTTCTTTTACAGCAGGGCCTCAGTCTGCCAGTGGGAAAATTGGCATCCTGTAGCGAATACTGTAAATATGGGCCATTGGCTAAATAAATTGGGTTATAAAATTCTGTTTTGATTACAGTAAGTTTAGATAGATATTCCATGCTTCCACTTTCTGTATTTCCACAACGTTAACTTCTACAAGTTGCAAGAAGAGATCCTTTGCAAATCTCATAAGACCCTATTTTTAAAGTTAGCTTATAGGCCGGTGTCGCTTATTTTAACCAAATGATAGGACAGAAAGAGGAATAATAATAATAATAATAATAATAATAATAACAACAACAATAATGTCCTGAATCTGCATTTTAAGTCAATTTCAACATGGAATTCTCCCCTTATCTGGGTCAGAAAATGGATGAGTGACAAATATGAGTATCTGAGGCCAGTTTTGCTTCTTTTGGATTAGAACTTTGAATCAGTATACACTTTAGTTACTAATATTATACTGCACACAAACATTTGTACATCGGAAACGTTGAAGAGATGTGTGACTAATCAGCCCAAGAGTCTTGAAAACGCATCAAGACAACAAATTATGTTTTACAGTCGAAATGTTGTTCTCACTAGAACTGAAATCATTTAATTTCTACTTAAATGCCCGAAAAATTTACAATTAAAACTACAATAAATGTTTTATACCTAGTCCCGCACAGTGACGTTTATCTGATTCCCTGTACTCACCGAGAGCATTCTGTGTCATATGGATGCATATCAAATGAAGTGAAAAGTAATGGAATACTCGCTTTTTTATTTATCCCTATGCATCGTGGTGCCCACACCATGATGAGACGCTGTTTCAATAAACCTTTTTATATATGTTCTTTACTGTTCTTCCTTTTTCTTCTTGCTTTATCATACTGACACACGAGAGAGAGAGAGAGAGAGAGAGAGTATGCAACAAAGTTCGCATAACTTTATCAGCTATTAACATTAATTGTACTTCTGTGTAATTTTATTTTTAACGCGTTATCCTATAACGATTGCAAACAAGGGCAAAAACTCTACTGATCTTACTCGATAATTATACCATACTGAATTAATAAGTTTATCTCGTAAAAACGGATCATATATATATCCTGGGTGGCTGAGGGTGTTTTAAGATATGTGTGTGTCTTTTGTGATATATATATATATATATATATATATATATATATATATATATATATATATATATATATATATATATATATATATATATATATATATATATATATATACGTTTGTGTGTGTACATACATACATACGTGTATTATTTACATATAGTCTTGGATAATTTTAATTATTGGGATATGGATTTTAGATATCAACAGATACAAAGGAAACAAACGTTTCAATACATATAATGACATTTTCTTAAATTCTACATTGTATCATATTGACCTACTACTTGCTAGGCAAGCTGACTTTTATAAAATTTGCAAACTCCTTATATATATTTAAACTTACTTTTAGTATTCAACCAGAAAATCAGTACAGTGCAGAAAGATTGAAAATATTATTTCTTTCATATATATATATATATATATATATATATATATATATATATATATATATATATATATATATGTGAGAGAGAGAGAGAGAGAGATGGGGGGATTCGGAATGGTTTAAACAGACTCTAAATTACACTGATAAAATGTACATCAGTCCAATGGTTAACATGATAGATTTCTATCAAGCTGGTTGCCCTATTGTACCCTTGAGCAAGACTACCCTCATTGCCTAACAAAACCAAGCAGTCTTTTGCCAGAACACCATAATGTGAACTTAGGCCATCTAAATCAAATTCCTATGTGAAATTTGCCAATATAAGCCAATACACTTTAATGCAAACTTAGCCAATCTAAACCAAATATCTTAATGGAAACTTAGCCAAACACCTTAATGTGAACTTAGCCCATCTAAACCAATGTACCATAATGTGAACTTAGCCCATCTAAACCAAGAAAAGAATAATGTGATATTGGCTCATATAAACAAAAACACCTTAATGCTATCTTAGCCAATCTAAACCAACCGACTTAATTTATTTTTATAAAGAATACAAAGTGAAAATTTAAATACTTTTCAGCATTATAAATGAAATCACAAATAGTCCATGAAAAGTTATATGACAAGTCCAAAAGGGTAGTGTTCCAAATGAATGCCAGTGGTTTTCTGAATGAAGTCCAATTTTGAATGTGCTGATGTAATAACAATCTTGACGTGTGGCGATGATGTAATTTAGAATGTCCTTGAATGAATTCATAATAGTCCCAAAATAGCGATTTTTGATATTTGGACATTAGTATTGGGGTGTATGGACATTTGTTTTGCTTATCAAAACGTTGGAAATCGCCGACACCATGCGGTATCGGCATAGGCTGCTTACTAGCCACAGGGGGCTCGTATCATTGCTTACAATGAAACTATCAGTCGTACATATAGTATAAAATGTATGACTGTCAGTTCAATTGTGAGCAACGATGCGAGCCCCTGTGCTTACTAGCCTGCCATGCAAACTTGACCGACCTTTCATCGAGATATACCTGCATGAAATCGAGAGAAATACGATTTATTTTCTCAGAAATAATTCCGAGTATAACATCATTTGTCGTTAATGAAGCTGACTGACGAAAGAAAACGACAACCTTGATGAAATTTGACACGGAACTCGCCATTGTATTACTATTCAAATGACTGCACAAATATGGCAACCTACATGTCAGTGACATCGGCGATCAAATAAGCTCTTGCTTCTTTACAGATTGAAACTGAAGGGATGTATTGTCGTAAGCAGAGCTCTCCCCTGTCTCTAATATATATATATATATATATATATATATATATATATATATATATATATATATATATATATATATATATATATATATATATATATATATATATATATATATATATATATATGTGTGTGTGTGTGTGTGTGTGTGTGTGTGTGTGTGTGTGTAATATATCTTTGTAACGACGAAGAGACAACCTATATTAGTCTTAAATTTGTACATACAAATGTCTACGGCCATACCACGTTGAAAACACCGGTTCTCGTCCGATCACCGAAGTTAAGCAACGTCGGGCCCGGTTAGTACTTGGATGGGTGACCGCCTGGGAATACCGGGTGCTGTAGGCATTTTTTAAATTTTTTTTTGGTTCCATCCTCACTGTGAGGATATGCGATCATATATGGCCAATATTTCTTGTTCACAAATCTGGTGCAAATTTTTCAGTTTCCTCTACCTCCAGGATCGAAATGGGCCGCCTCGTATGCCGTCCAGATCCTCCAAATTTCTTCTGATATTCCGGATTCAGCCTATAGCGAATAATTGCAACGTATGCAATCGATGTCTTTCATTTTGGATACTTGTCTGTGGTATTTCTTATTCAATAATTGATAGATATATTTGGAATGTATTATTTTTAATTATTTTAATTTATTTACCTGTTTTTAGCAGGGCACCAGTCTATCAGTGTGAAACTTGGCATCCCTTAGCGAATACTTCGAATATGGGCCATTGACAAAATAAATTGGTGTATAAATCTCTGTTTTGATTACAGTAAGTTTGGATGGATGTTCCCTGCTTCCACTTCCTTGCACTTTCTGTGTTTCCACAACTTTAACGTTTCCGAGCTGCAAGACGATATCCGTTTCAAATCAGATTCGAGTCCGTCTTTAAAGGTAGCTCATAGGCTGATGTCGATTATTTACCTATTGAATTAGTCAGTTGATATAAGATAAATAATAATAATAATAATAATGCCCAAAAACAACAAAAATGATAATCTTCGTTTAAATGCATTGTTATTTAAGTCCATTTGAAGGTGTAAACCTCCGGTTAAGCAACTAATGTCCGAGTCCGAAAATGCCTGAATTACAAATTTGAATAATGTATGAAGGCAGTTTATCTATATAAGTTTTAATAAGTACACTTTAATTACTAATTTTACACGGCACATAAACGTAAACGTCTGTACATCGGAAACGGTGAAGAGAGAAGCGAATATAAGTCTTAAATTTACACACACTTGTGTCTACGGCCATACCACGTTGAAAGCACCGGTTCTCGTCCGATCACCGAAGTTAAGCAACGTCGGGCCCGGTTAGTACTTGGATGGGTGACCGCCTGGGAATACCGGGTGCTGTAGACTCTAATTTTTTTTTTTTCTTTTATAACTAAAAACAGTTGAAGTTTTTCTTTCTTTCTTTTATTGTAACTAAATTTACTTTATTCAATATAAATAATAAATAGAGCAATTTCTCGACTTTCATTTTCTCTTTTTCCTTAACTTTCTTCAATAATTCGGATCCTAAAAAAATCAAGTATAGGACCTGAATATAGCAAATGTTGCTTTGCACTTCTCTGCTCTTGGTTTCGATCCTTACTACTGGAATATGC
>CM068834.1:46496365-46506365 GCA_028554795.2 Sinohyriopsis cumingii | reverse complement strand
GCGAATACTGTAAATATGGGCCATTGGCTAAATAAATTGGGTTATAAAATTCTGTTTTGATTACAGTAAGTTTAGATAGATATTTCATGCTTCCACTTTCTGTATTTCCACAACGTTAACTTCTACAAGTTGCAAGAAGAGATCCTTTGCAAATCTCATAAGACCCTATTTTTAAAGTTAGCTTATAGGCCGGTGTCGCTTATTTTAACCAAATGATAGGACAGAAAGAGGAATAATAATAATAATAATAACAACAACAATAATGTCCTGAATCTGCATTTTAAGTCAATTTCAACATGGAATTCTCCCCTTATCTGGGTCAGAAAATGGATGAGTGACAAATATGAGTATCTGAGGCCAGTTTTGCTTCTTTTGGATTAGAACTTTGAATCAGTATACACTTTAGTTACTAATATTATACTGCACACAAACATTTGTACATCGGAAACGTTGAAGAGATGTGTGACTAATCAGCCCAAGAGTCTTGAAAACGCATCAAGACAACAAATTATGTTTTACAGTCGAAATGTTGTTCTCACTAGAACTGAAATCATTTAATTTCTACTTAAATGCCCGAAAAATTTACAATTAAAACTACAATAAATGTTTTATACCTAGTCCCGCACAGTGACGTTTATCTGATTCCCTGTACTCACCGAGAGCATTCTGTGTCATATGGATGCATATCAAATGAAGTGAAAAGTAATGGAATACTCGCTTTTTTATTTATCCCTATGCATCGTGGTGCCCACACCATGATGAGACGCTGTTTCAATAAACCTTTTTATATATGTTCTTTACTGTTCTTCCTTTTTCTTCTTGCTTTATCATACTGACACACGAGAGAGAGAGAGAGAGAGAGAGAGAGTATGCAACAAAGTTCGCATAACTTTATCAGCTATTAACATTAATTGTACTTCTGTGTAATTTTATTTTTAACGCGTTATCCTATAACGATTGCAAACAAGGGCAAAAACTCTACTGATCTTACTCGATAATTATACCATACTGAATTAATAAGTTTATCTCGTAAAAACGGATCATATATATATCCTGGGTGGCTGAGGGTGTTTTAAGATATGTGTGTGTCTTTTGTGATATATATATATATATATATATATATATATATATATATATATATATATATATATATATATATATATATATATATATATATATATATACGTTTGTGTGTGTACATACATACATACATATGTGTATTATTTACATATAGTCTTGGATAATTTTAATTATTGGGATATGGATTTTAGATATCAACAGATACAAAGGAAACAAACGTTTCAATACATATAATGACATTTTCTTAAATTCTACATTGTATCATATTGACCTACTACTTGCTAGGCAAGCTGACTTTTATAAAATTTGCAAACTCCTTATATATATTTAAACTTACTTTTAGTATTCAACCAGAAAATCAGTACAGTGCAGAAAGATTGAAAATATTATTTCTTTCATATATATATATATATATATATATATATATATATATATATATATATATATATATATATATATATATATATATATATATATATATATATGAGAGAGAGAGAGAGAGAGATGGGGGGATTCGGAATGGTTTAAACAGACTCTAAATTACACTGATAAAATGTACATCAGTCCAATGGTTAACATGATAGATTTCTATCAAGCTGGTTGCCCTATTGTACCCTTGAGCAAGACTACCCTCATTGCCTAATAAAACCAAGCAGTCTTTTGCCAGAACACCATAATGTGAACTTAGGCCATCTAAATCAAATTCCTATGTGAAATTTGCCAATATAAGCCAATACACTTTAATGCAAACTTAGCCAATCTAAACCAAATATCTTAATGGAAACTTAGCCAAACACCTTAATGTGAACTTAGCCCATCTAAACCAATGTACCATAATGTGAACTTAGCCCATCTAAACCAAGAAAAGAATAATGTGATATTGGCTCATATAAACAAAAACACCTTAATGCTATCTTAGCCAATCTAAACCAACCGACTTAATTTATTTTTATAAAGAATACAAAGTGAAAATTTAAATACTTTTCAGCATTATAAATGAAATCACAAATAGTCCATGAAAAGTTATATGACAAGTCCAAAAGGGTAGTGTTCCAAATGAATGCCAGTGGTTTTCTGAATGAAGTCCAATTTTGAATGTGCTGATGTAATAACAATCTTGACGTGTGGCGATGATGTAATTTAGAATGTCCTTGAATGAATTCATAATAGTCCCAAAATAGCGATTTTTGATATTTGGACATTAGTATTGGGGTGTATGGACATATTTGTTTTGCTTATCAAAACGTTGGAAATCGCCGACACCATGCGGTATCGGCATAGGCTGCTTACTAGCCACAGGGGGCTCGTATCATTGCTTACAATGAAACTATCAGTCGTACATATAGTATAAAATGTATGACTGTCAGTTCAATTGTGAGCAACGATGCGAGCCCCTGTGCTTACTAGCCTGCCATGCAAACTTGACCGACCTTTCATCGAGATATACCTGCATGAAATCGAGAGAAATACGATTTATTTTCTCAGAAATAATTCCGAGTATAACATCATTTGTTGTTAATGAAGCTGACTGACGAAAGAAAACGACAACCTTGATGAAATTTGACACGGAACTCGCCATTGTATTACTATTCAAATGACTGCACAAATATGGCAACCTACATGTCAGTGACATCGGCGATCAAATAAGCTCTTGCTTCTTTACAGATTGAAACTGAAGGGATGTATTGTCGTAAGCAGAGCTCTCCCCTGTCTCTAATATATATATATATATATATATATATATATATATATATATATATATATATATATATATATATATATATATATATATGTGTGTGTGTGTGTGTGTGTGTGTGTGTGTGTGTGTGTGTGCGTGTGTAATATATCTTTGTAACGACGAAGAGATAACCTATATTAGTCTTAAATTTGTACATACAAATGTCTACGGCCATACCACGTTGAAAACACCGGTCCTCGTCCGATCACCGAAGTTAAGCAACGTCGGGCCCGGTTAGTACTTGGATGGGTGACCGCCTGGGAATACCGGGTGCTGTAGGCATTTTTTAAATTTTTTTTTGGTTCCATCCTCACTGTGAGGATATGCGATCATATATGGCCAATATTTCTTGTTCACAAATCTGGTGCAAATTTTTCAGTTTCCTCTACCTCCAGGATCGAAATGGGCCGCCTCGTATGCCGTCCAGATCCTCCAAATTTCTTCTGATATTCCGGATTCAGCCTATAGCGAATAATTGCAACGTATGCAATCGATGTCTTTCATTTTGGATACTTGTCTGTGGTATTTCTTATTCAATAATTGATAGATATATTTGGAATGTGTTATTTTTAATTATTTTAATTTATTTACCTGTTTTTAGCAGGGCACCAGTCTATCAGTGTGAAACTTGGCATCCCTTAGCGAATACTTCGAATATGGGCCATTGACAAAATAAATTGGTGTATAAATCTCTGTTTTGATTACAGTAAGTTTGGATGGATGTTCCCTGCTTCCACTTCCTTGCACTTTCTGTGTTTCCACAACTTTAACGTTTCCGAGCTGCAAGACGATATCCGTTTCAAATCAGATTCGAGTCCGTCTTTAAAGGTAGCTCATAGGCTGATGTCGATTATTTACCTATTGAATTAGTCAGTTGATACAAGATAAATAATAATAATAATAATAATGCCCAAAAACAACAAAAATGAACTGAATCTTCGTTTAAATGCATTGTTATTTAAGTCCATTTGAAGGTGTAAACCTCCGGTTAAGCAACTAATGTCCGAGTCCGAAAATGCCTGAATTACAAATTTGAATAATGTATGAAGGCAGTTTATCTATATAAGTTTTAATAAGTACACTTTAATTACTAATTTTACACGGCACATAAACGTAAACGTCTGTACATCGGAAACGGTGAAGAGAGAAGCGAATATAAGTCTTAAATTTACACACACTTGTGTCTACGGCCATACCACGTTGAAAGCACCGGTTCTCGTCCGATCACCGAAGTTAAGCAACGTCGGGCCCGGTTAGTACTTGGATGGGTGACCGCCTGGGAATACCGGGTGCTGTAGACTCTAATTTTTTTTTTTTCTTTTATAACTAAAAACAGTTGAAGTTTTTCTTTCTTTCTTTTATTGTAACTAAATTTACTTTATTCAATATAAATAATAAATAGAGCAATTTCTCGACTTTCATTTTCTCTTTTTCCTTAACTTTCTTCAATAATTCGGATCCTAAAAAAATCAAGTATAGGACCTGAATATAGCAAATGTTGCTTTGCACTTCTCTGCTCTTGGTTTCGATCCTTACTACTGGAATATGCGATCATAGATGACCAGTATTTCTTATTAACAAATTCGGTTCAATTTATCCAGTTTCCTCTACTTTTACTACCACAACAAGCTGCCTCCTTTCACGTCGAAATACTTCCTTCAAGTTTCTTCTCATATATTCCTGGTGTAGTCTCTAGCGCAGAGTTGCAAAATATGCGATCAATGTCTTTCATTTTGGGTACTTATTTGTGGTATTTCTTATTCACTAATTGATTGATAAATATGGAATGTATGAATTGTGAGAATTTTTTATATTAATTTATTGATTGATTGATTTCTTTTACAGCAGGGCCTCAGTCTGCCAGTGGGAAAATTGGCATCCTGTAGCGAATACTGTAAATATGGGCCATTGGCTAAATAAATTGGGTTATAAAATTCTGTTTTGATTACAGTAAGTTTAGATAGATATTTCATGCTTCCACTTTCTGTATTTCCACAACGTTAACTTCTACAAGTTGCAAGAAGAGATCCTTTGCAAATCTCATAAGACCCTATTTTTAAAGTTAGCTTATAGGCCGGTGTCGCTTATTTTAACCAAATGATAGGACAGAAAGAGGAATAATAATAATAATAATAACAACAACAATAATGTCCTGAATCTGCATTTTAAGTCAATTTCAACATGGAATTCTCCCCTTATCTGGGTCAGAAAATGGATGAGTGACAAATATGAGTATCTGAGGCCAGTTTTGCTTCTTTTGGATTAGAACTTTGAATCAGTATACACTTTAGTTACTAATATTATACTGCACACAAACATTTGTACATCGGAAACGTTGAAGAGATGTGTGACTAATCAGCCCAAGAGTCTTGAAAACGCATCAAGACAACAAATTATGTTTTACAGTCGAAATGTTGTTCTCACTAGAACTGAAATCATTTAATTTCTACTTAAATGCCCGAAAAATTTACAATTAAAACTACAATAAATGTTTTATACCTAGTCCCGCACAGTGACGTTTATCTGATTCCCTGTACTCACCGAGAGCATTCTGTGTCATATGGATGCATATCAAATGAAGTGAAAAGTAATGGAATACTCGCTTTTTTATTTATCCCTATGCATCGTGGTGCCCACACCATGATGAGACGCTGTTTCAATAAACCTTTTTATATATGTTCTTTACTGTTCTTCCTTTTTCTTCTTGCTTTATCATACTGACACACGAGAGAGAGAGAGAGAGAGAGAGAGAGTATGCAACAAAGTTCGCATAACTTTATCAGCTATTAACATTAATTGTACTTCTGTGTAATTTTATTTTTAACGCGTTATCCTATAACGATTGCAAACAAGGGCAAAAACTCTACTGATCTTACTCGATAATTATACCATACTGAATTAATAAGTTTATCTCGTAAAAACGGATCATATATATATCCTGGGTGGCTGAGGGTGTTTTAAGATATGTGTGTGTCTTTTGTGATATATATATATATATATATATATATATATATATATATATATATACGTTTGTGTGTGTACATACATACATACATATGTGTATTATTTACATATAGTCTTGGATAATTTTAATTATTGGGATATGGATTTTAGATATCAACAGATACAAAGGAAACAAACGTTTCAATACATATAATGACATTTTCTTAAATTCTACATTGTATCATATTGACCTACTACTTGCTAGGCAAGCTGACTTTTATAAAATTTGCAAACTCCTTATATATATTTAAACTTACTTTTAGTATTCAACCAGAAAATCAGTACAGTGCAGAAAGATTGAAAATATTATTTCTTTCATATATATATATATATATATATATATATATATATATATATATATATATATATATATATATATATATGAGAGAGAGAGAGAGAGAGATGGGGGGATTCGGAATGGTTTAAACAGACTCTAAATTACACTGATAAAATGTACATCAGTCCAATGGTTAACATGATAGATTTCTATCAAGCTGGTTGCCCTATTGTACCCTTGAGCAAGACTACCCTCATTGCCTAATAAAACCAAGCAGTCTTTTGCCAGAACACCATAATGTGAACTTAGGCCATCTAAATCAAATTCCTATGTGAAATTTGCCAATATAAGCCAATACACTTTAATGCAAACTTAGCCAATCTAAACCAAATATCTTAATGGAAACTTAGCCAAACACCTTAATGTGAACTTAGCCCATCTAAACCAATGTACCATAATGTGAACTTAGCCCATCTAAACCAAGAAAAGAATAATGTGATATTGGCTCATATAAACAAAAACACCTTAATGCTATCTTAGCCAATCTAAACCAACCGACTTAATTTATTTTTATAAAGAATACAAAGTGAAAATTTAAATACTTTTCAGCATTATAAATGAAATCACAAATAGTCCATGAAAAGTTATATGACAAGTCCAAAAGGGTAGTGTTCCAAATGAATGCCAGTGGTTTTCTGAATGAAGTCCAATTTTGAATGTGCTGATGTAATAACAATCTTGACGTGTGGCGATGATGTAATTTAGAATGTCCTTGAATGAATTCATAATAGTCCCAAAATAGCGATTTTTGATATTTGGACATTAGTATTGGGGTGTATGGACATATTTGTTTTGCTTATCAAAACGTTGGAAATCGCCGACACCATGCGGTATCGGCATAGGCTGCTTACTAGCCACAGGGGGCTCGTATCATTGCTTACAATGAAACTATCAGTCGTACATATAGTATAAAATGTATGACTGTCAGTTCAATTGTGAGCAACGATGCGAGCCCCTGTGCTTACTAGCCTGCCATGCAAACTTGACCGACCTTTCATCGAGATATACCTGCATGAAATCGAGAGAAATACGATTTATTTTCTCAGAAATAATTCCGAGTATAACATCATTTGTTGTTAATGAAGCTGACTGACGAAAGAAAACGACAACCTTGATGAAATTTGACACGGAACTCGCCATTGTATTACTATTCAAATGACTGCACAAATATGGCAACCTACATGTCAGTGACATCGGCGATCAAATAAGCTCTTGCTTCTTTACAGATTGAAACTGAAGGGATGTATTGTCGTAAGCAGAGCTCTCCCCTGTCTCTAATATATATATATATATATATATATATATATATATATATATATATATATATATATATATATATATATATATATATATATATGTGTGTGTGTGTGTGTGTGTGTGTGTGTGTGTGTGCGTGTGTAATATATCTTTGTAACGACGAAGAGATAACCTATATTAGTCTTAAATTTGTACATACAAATGTCTACGGCCATACCACGTTGAAAACACCGGTCCTCGTCCGATCACCGAAGTTAAGCAACGTCGGGCCCGGTTAGTACTTGGATGGGTGACCGCCTGGGAATACCGGGTGCTGTAGGCATTTTTTAAATTTTTTTTTGGTTCCATCCTCACTGTGAGGATATGCGATCATATATGGCCAATATTTCTTGTTCACAAATCTGGTGCAAATTTTTCAGTTTCCTCTACCTCCAGGATCGAAATGGGCCGCCTCGTATGCCGTCCAGATCCTCCAAATTTCTTCTGATATTCCGGATTCAGCCTATAGCGAATAATTGCAACGTATGCAATCGATGTCTTTCATTTTGGATACTTGTCTGTGGTATTTCTTATTCAATAATTGATAGATATATTTGGAATGTATTATTTTTAATTATTTTAATTTATTTACCTGTTTTTAGCAGGGCACCAGTCTATCAGTGTGAAACTTGGCATCCCTTAGCGAATACTTCGAATATGGGCCATTGACAAAATAAATTGGTGTATAAATCTCTGTTTTGATTACAGTAAGTTTGGATGGATGTTCCCTGCTTCCACTTCCTTGCACTTTCTGTGTTTCCACAACTTTAACGTTTCCGAGCTGCAAGACGATATCCGTTTCAAATCAGATTCGAGTCCGTCTTTAAAGGTAGCTCATAGGCTGATGTCGATTATTTACCTATTGAATTAGTCAGTTGATACAAGATAAATAATAATAATAATAATAATGCCCAAAAACAACAAAAATGAACTGAATCTTCGTTTAAATGCATTGTTATTTAAGTCCATTTGAAGGTGTAAACCTCCGGTTAAGCAACTAATGTCCGAGTCCGAAAATGCCTGAATTACAAATTTGAATAATGTATGAAGGCAGTTTATCTATATAAGTTTTAATAAGTACACTTTAATTACTAATTTTACACGGCACATAAACGTAAACGTCTGTACATCGGAAACGGTGAAGAGAGAAGCGAATATAAGTCTTAAATTTACACACACTTGTGTCTACGGCCATACCACGTTGAAAGCACCGGTTCTCGTCCGATCACCGAAGTTAAGCAACGTCGGGCCCGGTTAGTACTTGGATGGGTGACCGCCTGGGAATACCGGGTGCTGTAGACTCTAATTTTTTTTTTTTCTTTTATAACTAAAAACAGTTGAAGTTTTTCTTTCTTTCTTTTATTGTAACTAAATTTACTTTATTCAATATAAATAATAAATAGAGCAATTTCTCGACTTTCATTTTCTCTTTTTCCTTAACTTTCTTCAATAATTCGGATCCTAAAAAAATCAAGTATAGGACCTGAATATAGCAAATGTTGCTTTGCACTTCTCTGCTCTTGGTTTCGATCCTTACTACTGGAATATGCGATCATAGATGACCAGTATTTCTTATTAACAAATTCGGTTCAATTTATCCAGTTTCCTCTACTTTTACTACCACAACAAGCTGCCTCCTTTCACGTCGAAATACTTCCTTCAAGTTTCTTCTCATATATTCCTGGTGTAGTCTCTAGCGCAGAGTTGCAAAATATGCGATCAATGTCTTTCATTTTGGGTACTTATTTGTGGTATTTCTTATTCACTAATTGATTGATAAATATGGAATGTATGAATTGTGAGAATTTTTTATATTAATTTATTGATTGATTGATTTCTTTTACAGCAGGGCCTCAGTCTGCCAGTGGGAAAATTGGCATCCTGTAGCGAATACTGTAAATATGGGCCATTGGCTAAATAAATTGGGTTATAAAATTCTGTTTTGATTACAGTAAGTTTAGATAGATATTCCATGCTTCCACTTTCTGTATTTCCACAACGTTAACTTCTACAAGTTGCAAGAAGAGATCCTTTGCAAATCTCATAAGACCCTATTTTTAAAGTTAGCTTATAGGCCGGTGTCGCTTATTTTAACCAAATGATAGGACAGAAAGAGGAATAATAATAATAATAATAATAATAATAATAACAACAACAATAATGTCCTGAATCTGCATTTTAAGTCAATTTCAACATGGAATTCTCCCCTTATCTGGGTCAGAAAATGGATGAGTGACAAATATGAGTATCTGAGGCCAGTTTTGCTTCTTTTGGATTAGAACTTTGAATCAGTATACACTTTAGTTACTAATATTATACTGCACACAAACATTTGTACATCGGAAACGTTGAAGAGATGTGTGACTAATCAGCCCAAGAGTCTTGAAAACGCATCAAGACAACAAATTATGTTTTACAGTCGAAATGTTGTTCTCACTAGAACTGAAATCATTTAATTTCTACTTAAATGCCCGAAAAATTTACAATTAAAACTACAATAAATGTTTTATACCTAGTCCCGCACAGTGACGTTTATCTGATTCCCT
>CM068834.1:46303865-46491365 GCA_028554795.2 Sinohyriopsis cumingii | reverse complement strand
GGATAAGAATTGACAGGAGTCTAAATGTTTGACTGATATTTTATTACAAGACTTCCATGATTCAGTGTTCTTATGTCATTGTGATGAAAAGTTATATGACCTTACAAAATACCTTACTAGTATGATATGCCAGAAGACACATGTGATGTCAATTGTGATGCAATAATGATGATGGTATCAATGAGGACAATTATGTATTCACATATGTACAGCGTAATTTACATAAAAATGGGTTTACAAAAATATGTTGCCCAGTCAACATAATAAATTAAATTAAGTATGTATATAACAAGAGTTGCTCATGTTTACCCCAAAAGATGGACAGTTTGCTACTTTTTGTACAAAAGGCATATAAAACAGAATTTTCACCTGCCATCACAATACTTTTTGCAAGAAAAATGTAGAGTTCTGTTTCGTTATTGTTATTGATGGCTTAACACCATTTTTCAGCACATGATAGGCTATACATGGCAGCCAGAATAACTGGGGGAAGAACCCATGAAAATCTTGTGAAGAACCACCAACCCATGGCAAGTGTTTGTGCATACCCATATTTGCCGAGTTTTGAACCCACATGGAAAGAGATGAGATAGTAGTGATTGGTACAGGTGAGGATTAATAACCACGTGGTCACCTAGGGCCCCAGTTAGGTAGTTAGGCTTGGTAATAGAGGTACATGACAGGTTTACTCTGAAGCACAGATGAAAATCTGCCATTGCATAATCTGCCTACACTGTTTGATTTTTGTTTTTGTTGGCTTTAACAGCATTTTCAACAGATTGTTGGTTTAATCATGCAGAGGAAATGACTGCCATATACTTTTCCCCAAGGATGCACATAGCAGGCTGACTGGAGCTAGAATGGACAGTTATCAAACCTGTGTCTCTTGGATAACAAGTCTGATGTTCTACCAATTGAGCTGTTATGGCTCCCTGATTGATTGGAATCATATTAATTTATGAAGCCCTGCTATGACTGCAAAGCAAATAAAGTAAAAAATAAAGATAAAGTGTGGTCTCATTTTGAAAACTTTGACAAATTTTTACTGAAGTATCTTTTGATAGGCAAAATACAATTTTATTACATATACCTGGTTTAAAATTTGCCATAATTTCTGGTAGCTAAAGAACAAGCTTACAAAATTTAATTGGTCCAGTATTAGGAAGACCTGAATTTCATCCAATCAGGTCTTCAATGGAGTCTGAAATTGGACTTGATTAAGAAATCAAAGTTTGACATGGGAATTGATTTTTACTGCCATGAAACGTGCAAAATGTAATCATTTTTAAGGCAATCACAGAATGGATGTGAATTGCAATGCCATAAAATGTATGAATAGTACAGTCCTTGCTCTATGGTACAGAACTATGGATATGACTTGATACAAGTATGGTCAAAGGGGTTCACACAATTGTTGGCATTCATATGAAGCAAACTAAGCCTATGATGCATCTGCTGGGAAAAAGCAATGAAGCGTGTGTTGTTGTTGCCAAGATATCCTTCATCTGACTGATCTAATACATGCTAAGTTATGAAACAGAAAACAGCCATCCAAATAATTGTTTATCTCTCTAAAATGACAGAAGCTATTGTAAATATAAAATTATAGGTTCTGCCCAGTGCTCTTTAGATTTGATTCATTCACTGCAAACTCAAAAGATCTGCTCTTCCTCAACTGCAATGCATTTATGAAGCTAACAAAAAATTTGGTACATAACTTAAAGGATAATATTTACATGGAACCCAAAATGGAAATTTTACCTCCTGTGACCTTGACTTTTGATTTTTGGGCTTGAGATATGGAGCTGCCAAAGTGTAGATTGTACATGAAGTTCGATACAGACTGGATTCAGGAAACCTGACTTATCAAGTGGACACAAAAAAGAATGTATAACATTGACCTTTCACCTCTTAGCTATAGATAATGGCAGCTAAGCTCCTTTCCAAAGGACATACAGTGGCAGCCAAACCAGGCTGACTTAGGTGGATATTGAACTGACCACCTCTGGATTATGAGTCTGATTTTCTATCAACTGAGCTATAACAGCTCAATGATGTTATGGAAACCACCTTCTCAAAGGACAACTCTACAACACTGTTGAAACAGAAACACATAATCATGAAGAATCAAGCTTTGGTTACAAAATTAAATATACTTCTACCAAATGTCGAGATTTATCGGATTTAAAACAAATGTATGCTACTGTATTGCATTATTGTTCAGTCAAGTTGCTTATGAGGATGTTAATTCATTTGGACCCGACTGGTCAACCTACCATATATACGCACACTTAAGGAAAGTCCAATTATGTAACAGCAGACCAGGGTCTAAATTGTTTGTTCTATTGATAACGCCTAAGAAACTTCGTACATCCAGATCCGCCAGCACATTCTGTGATGGCAGATCTGGATCTGTGCAGCCTGTATTTGGACTTCGTTTACAAGCGAGTATATACCATATGTCAATTATAGATTATACTTCAAACTTCAACTGCAGATAGTTTCCCATGCATTCAAATAAAGTTTTCATCTATAATCCCATAAACTTCAACCTATCATGTCTACAGTTAAAGATTAAATTAACAAGAAAATCAATTAAAGCATGTCACAATTTTCTAAATTTCTATCAAGAATGCCAGCAACTCGGTACAATTCTTACCCTAAAGTCACAAAATTTCTAAAAATCATAATAAAATTTTCAGTTTGCATTATCCTTAAGTCAGTCTCTCTCTCTCTCTCTCACAAAAAGTTCCTAACATACAAATCTGTCAGGACTTAAACAATAAATTCTGCATATAACGATGTCCAAGGGACAGAAATAATCACATCGTTATATCCAGATTTAATTTCAATGAAGCTAAAATTATGAATGAAACATAGTAAGGGACTTTGCAATGTGCTTTCTAGTGCTTGATACTTCATTATATGTGTTTACTGCAATTGGGTTCAGTGCAATCCCTTCTGGCTTAAAATCAACTTTAATTTTTTTTTAGTGTATTACTGTGTAAGAGCAATTTATCTAGCAGGAGATCATGTTTGTCAGGGATTGATTAAGATCAGTGCAACAACTTGATAATGAACAGTGCACAACTAATTTTTAACTAGCCTCTGCATTTTTGACTCACAGAGTCTTGTCTAAAACAATTATAAAACACAGACAATACAAATAATAACCACAAAAAGAAAAGGTTGAAATTACAAAGGTTTGTATACCTAATTAGGTCTTTTGGGAGACAAGACAAACAATAAACACAAATGAAAGCAATGAAATTACAAAGGTTTATAAGACTATGTCTAAGAGATGTATTTCTGTTGTTTATTACCTGTCTTGTCTCCATTTTGTGCCTGGCATTGACAGAGGCTCAACTGAATTAAAGGTGCTTAGGCTAGTTAAAAACTAGTTTTGCACTGTTTGTTGCCCCCCCCCATATATATATATATATATATATATATATACATATCCTTTGTATTTATTAACTTGTACATTCAGTATTGTATTTTTTGTTATATTATTGATTGATTGCACTATACTTTGTGAAGCTTAATTTAAATATTTATATCATTATTTTTCAAATGTTAGTGAAAGTTTGTTGCTTTTAAGAAAATAACCCACCACACCCCATAAGTTATGTACTGTGGTGCTTTGGACTGGCCCATTTAATGTCCTCTGCTACACAAAAGTCAAACAATCCCAAAAGTTATGCACTGTGGTGCTTTGGACTGGCCCATTTAATGTCCTCTGCTGCATAAAAGTAAAACAGTTTTTTTTAAAGATTTCACTGGCAAATTATCAGTAGTACTGGAATCCATTGATGGATGTTAATATACATGTATACATAACAGCTGTTACTGTGGATTGATTAGGGTTCAAATCAGAGTACATGTACTACTTGGTCATTTCCACTGGACTTGGAAATAACATCATGCTGTACATGTCTGCCATATTCAGAACTATTTCTATGAAAGATACTACTAGTTACAAACATTGCAACTCCTTTTATGGAAGGCACCCTTGCTTCCAACAAAGCTTGACATAACTTTGATGCAGTACCATTTCAAAATCTTTTGGGTTGACAAAGGAATGAGCATGTTCCAAATGATGAGGGATGTTGACTGCACAAAGAAAAATGTTAATTTACATCACCATGTTATTTAGCTGTCCTTTGTTTACTAGCAGTCATTTGTCCATAATCCTAGTTTAATTATTGTGTTCTGATAACATCCACAAAGCAAAAATGACTGTAGTTCCTCTTGTAAATTGTTACCCTATCTAGAAGTACTCGTGATTACTTTATATGTTTAACTTTTATAACTATATAAAGAGATTAACCCAAAATCCCTCTGTCTGCCTCAAAAGCAAGATGTAGCCTTGGAAAAGTTGGAGCATCACTGCAGTGGTGGTAAGTGTCAGGTCACATAGCCCAATTTGGGCTATTTAGCACTGGCAGCCATGGGGATGCTGTAATTATGGCTATTTAACACTGGAAGCCAGTGGGATGCTGTAATTATGTCTATTTAACATTGGAAGCCAGTGAGATGCTGTAATTATGGCTCTTTAACACTAGAAGCAATTGGGATGCTGTAATTAGGTAATTAGGTAATCTAAATAAAGCACTGGGATGCTGTAATTACAGCTGTTTAACACTGTAAAGTCATATGATGCTGTAATTAGGGAAATTTAACACCGGAAAATCACTGGGATGCTGTAAATTAGATCCCTTTAGCACCGGAAGGCCAATGTGATGCTGCAATTTGGGCAGTTTAACACTGGAAAGCAACCAGGATGCTGTAATTAGGGCAATTTAACAAAGGAAAGCCACTGGGTTGCTGTAATTAGGGGAATTTACCACCAGAAAGCCACAGGGACACTGTAATTAAAGCTAATCAACACTGAAAAGCCATTGGTATGATTTGTTAACCATCAATCAAATGGAAATTAATACCTGTGAAGTGCAACAGCAAAATAATTCTCCTGATGTTTTTTCCCAACTGTAAATTGCAAATTGCTCACCGTTATTTCGAGCCCTGCAGTATTAGGCCCAAATTTAAAAAAAAAAATAGAATGAACAATACCAAATTGTGAAAGAAAATTGGAGTTAATTAGTGTAACTGGGACTAGATACAAGGAAACTTAAATCACAAATAATAGAAAATAAATTTCAAGAAGAAGAAAAACAACAAACAACAAGTATTGTTTTATCAATTCTGACAGATTCGGACACATCTGTTGTAGTAAATTTTACACAGTATAACAATACCATCTGATTTAATTACCATTATGAACCCATGAGTTGTTCTTGATAATACAGTTTCTAACTGAGAAAATGGCAATTCTAAAATCCATGGATAAATACATCATCCAAAACACTGTTGTAAGATAACAGTTAAAAAACTGTTGTGAGATAACAGTAAAAAGATACTGTCAAATTATAAATCAATACAAAACCTTCATATACCATATATACTTGCTTATAAGTGGGGGTAAACTGCAGAGAACACAGACACTATTTGGCAATCATGCAATACACCTGCAGATCTGGGTCTATGTTGTTTGCTTTAATGATTAGTTCAAACTGCATGGATCTAGATCTACTGGTGCATTATGTAATACCAGATCCAAGTCTGTGCATACTGCAGCTGGATCCAACTTATAAAGGAGCATATATGGTGAAAGAGAATTATACAAAATTGGACAAAAAATTTAAAAGGAATACAAAATTACAGCAAGCAAACCAAGATTGGCCACATGTAACTATGTAACTAATACCCTCTCTATAGACTAAGATATTTCTTTATATTAATTCAACTTGTGTGCAAAGAAATACTATTTCATCATAAAAGTATGCATATGTTGCCCTACTTAGGGAAAGGTAATTCCCCACAGTATATGTACAGTAGCTATCTCAATTAAATGTATATCTTAAAAATTACTATATCTGTACAATCTCTTAAACATGGACACCACTTTCTGATATTTATGATTTTTTAAAAGAAAAAGTATTTCTGTAATGGTCAAAGATGGTTAATTTTTTGTTAAATGTTACCAGTTTAATATCAAGAGAAATAAATACATAAAAAAGGTAGATATCAGTGTTATACTGAAGAGCTTAAACTAAACTTAAGGTTATATATGTGCTTTGTTTAAGAAACTGAAGTGCTGGCATGAAGAAGTCTACATATTGTAAAAGACTGGGAACATTTGATTGAGACAAAAGCTAAATTAAAACCTTTCTATGCATCCATATGTGTAACAAAAGGTAATCTGAGGCTATTACATAGGACTGGAAAGGTTTGGGCAACATTTTGTACAAAAACAAAACATAACAAATGATATGTTGAACATAAATACAGTATCCTGGTCTGTCAACACAGTCACTACATGTAATAATAGATTTGCTCCAATACTGGCTTAATTATGAAGATGAAGTTTTTTTTGTTTTTTTTTCTAGTCAAAATATACACATATAGATCCTCGCTTCCATTGTAGACAACATTATGATGGGTTATTTGGTGTGAAATAAGGTTTTTAAGTGATATAGCATACAAAAATCAAGATGGATGGACCTAGTTTAACAGAAATGAGTTGCAGTAATATATCTTTCAAAATATCAGTCCTATTTAAAATTCCTGGAATCTAATTCCAGCTGCAGAGGAACCATTACAACAAAATAAAACAAAATAAATTCACTATAGTTCTAAAGAATGCTGCATGCTGCAGCCAAATGGCATTGTGGTAACTATGTAGGCATTATGGTAACTATACAGGCAATGCAAGGAGTCCTTGCTTATCAGGGTGTAAACCTAAGGTATACAAAAATACAGTACCAAAGTTTCAGCTGAAGATAGCCAATGGTCTTGTTGTGAGTGAATGGTCAGTGTAAGTAGCAGGATCACAGCAAAGAAATTAGACTGATATAAAGTCATGGAATTATACACATCAAAGGAATACTATATGTCCCAGATAGAATTCTAGACCAGAATAACTACTAACATGTTACTTCCTAGTTTGCAATTGTTGAAATTCAATTGTGTCTTTTTTCAATATCATACAACAATCATGTGCCATCACATCAAGACATGACATTACATCATGACTATTGGAATGTGTCATACGTCTTAGTGACTAAGATTAATTCATAGCATGTTTAATCACAGTGCTTAGTTTTAGTTGGCTTTTCAGTGATCAAGCACTATCCTTTTAAATGTGCATAGAACATGTATAGTTATAAAATATCCCAGCATGCATGGAACTTGTACTGATAGTATAGTTTATAGTTATAAAATATTCCAGCATACAACATGGTCTTAATGAAGGATCAATATGCATACACTTTGAACTAAATGCTTCAAATGCTTTGCATACCTTCGTTTATGTTATTAGTTGTTTTGTCTGTGCAAAATATGCAAACACACTACTTATCTGGAGCTCAGCATGTGAAGATAAGCTATTAATGACCTCCTAAATATCAAGTGAAAATAGTACCGACCTCCTAAATATCCAGAGAATAGTATATTAGTAGCCTCCAACATATCAACATAAGAGAACTACTACTGACCTCCAATATTTATGAAGCAAAAATATACCCTTGCAGAAACCTACATATCTAGAGAACAGGAAGCTTGTACTAACCTCTTCATATCAAGAGACTAGAAATTATTTAGTGACCTATATATCTGAAGAGGAACGTTTAGTGACCTATTAAAATAATAGCGACTATTAGCAATATACCTATACAGCAAGAGAACAATAACTATTAGCAGCCTCCAACACATAAAACAAAAAAAAAAAAGACTAATAGTAACCTCATACATATCAAAAGAACAGAAATTATCAATGACCTCCTACATATCAAGAGATCAGTAACAATTAGCAACCTCCAACATATCAAGAAAATTATAAACCTCCTATATATCAAGAGAATTAGCAACCTCTCACATATAAAGAGAATAGTAACAATTGGAAACCTCCTAAGTATCAAAAGAATTGTAACTACTAGCAACTTCCAACAGATCAAAAGAATAGAAATTATTAGTGATATCCTACAACTTGTGGTGAAATTTTAAAAGAATAATTTAAAAGCAATTATCACACAACAGTCTACTTTCTTCTCTGTAGACAAATATCCATAATCCTGATTCATTACAAGAAAATAAAATCAAAACAGTCGAAAGACTTCCAGATATGTTTCTTCATGATTTACTTTTTGTAGCATGATAAGCTATTTTCACACCTTTTAATGAAATGGAAGATTACACCAAATAAAGCATACAATGCCTGCATTGTATTTTGCTCCAAAAATGGTTTAATATGAGATATCCCTTGCACATAAGGATGCAAGTACTCCAGTCCTCACATTCTTGTTATGCTTCCCAAGATAAATATATCTCATGACTGAGAACTTTCATCCTGTGATACAATTTCCCATCTCAAAGAGATTTTATTCCAAGAAAATAGCACATTTTGAGCACACACATAATATTCACATCCATTTACATTTAATGACCCTGAAAATTGAGATCACTGTTTTCTCAAGTCATAAGTTACAGATTGTATTTATTGACCAACCACTCTTCCATGTGGTTAATGAGAACAGTTGATCTCAGATAAAGTGCTAAGCACCTCTTGAAAGTTCTCTACATTTCCTTTCTCCCAAGCTGTCTAAAATCTTCTGATCTCAATTCGCAGACCTCCACCAGCAAAAGCTAAGACCTCACAAAGATGAAATGAAGCACTTTTATCAACACAGTACATTTTCAGTCCATGTGAGACAGACTTCCCATTCAACATTAGAATAACATGCTTTGTCTTCTAATTTTACCTGGAAATTAAAAGAAAATAGAAAAATTAGCTGAATATCAGGTGCATCTTTCTATCAATAGTGGTCTTGTATCGTCATATATTGCTATGTGCATGATAATGCATATGGTCTTTTTTTCAGTATATCTCTATCAAAATATTTACACATGAAAATAAATGTGTGTTTTAAGCAAAATCATAAAGGTAGCTTCCATGAGAATAAATGATTTCAAAGCATACAGAAAGCTGTAAGGTGGGTGGCTATGTAAGTATGCAAACAATATGACAGCTTCGGAGGATAAACAAATTTACGACTTGTGCCTATGTCATTATCACTCACAAACGTAATCATTTATCAATTCCTCAAATTCCTTAATGTTTTTTTCCTTTGGGAGATATTATTTTAATATGCCATATTTATCATGGAAAGAAAAAAGGTATTAGTAATTAAGTTTTACACCAGAAAAAAATCGTCTGTACCAGTGAATTGTAAGATAAGCATCATCATTACATAGTTCTAGCTCATTTTAATGCAGTACGCTGGGGTCCACAACTTTCAACAGCATTATGTATGGTTCCACAGTATAGCATGAATGATAAATTATTTTAATGTATGTATGTATGTGTGTGTGTGTGTGAATACAAATGTTAGTGAAACCTTTTAACTTTAATTTATGTAAATTAAAGATTGTTTTTCACTTCATATTTGTGTATTTTTATTTCACCTGATATTGCCATACAGCTGGTAGACCAATTTCAAGCAAAATGGTTTAATTTTGGTAATGTGGTTAATATCATGCTATGTCTAGATTTACATTGTAATGGAAGGTGTTATAATGAGGGAAAACTGATTTGGTGGATATTTATTAGCACACTAATGTGATGTTATAAACTACAACATATCACAGTGTGGCAAAACAGCTAGTAATGTCAGAAGCAAACTGACTGAAAACAAAATTGATAATCTTGATCCAAATACAATATGGCAATTAATGTGCACTGTATTTGGCATTATGATCAACTAACTATCTGCATATATTTCACACTGAATGGACACTCACTTATATTCTATTCATTTGAAAACTGGACCAAGGAGTGGACAAAAGTTGATGTACTTTTCACTAAGAGGAAACATGATACATTTACAAAAGTTGCACTGGGAAGCCCCGAGTGGCCGAGTGGTCTAAAGAGCTCTCCGTTACGGATCACTGCCATCTCACCTATGTCTGCGTGGGTTCGAGTCTCAGATTCAGCCAATGTGGGAATGTGAGAAAGCTTGCCAGTAGCTTCTCGTGAGTTGGTGGTTCTTTCCGGGGTTTTCCCGGGTTCTTCCTCCATCATTAATACTGGCCGCCATGTATAGCCTATCGTGTGCTGGAAAATGGCATTAAAACCTACAATAACAACAACAAAAGTTGCATTGCTTTATACAGTAACGAAGGTTGGATATATGTTGCAAGTATACCTGACAATGAGAAGGAGGATGATCTCATTCCTGGGTCCCTGTGTAACACAATACCTGGGATTGTGAATATTGATACAGCTGAAAGTAAAAGCAAGCATATTTAGTGAATTTTTATCTGCCGCCTACTAAGGTGAGATTGCAAAAGTTAAAAATGATGAGATCTATAACCTTCAAAACAGAGTTGTAATGTTATCTTGAAAATAGCATACCCAATGTGGTATGTGACAACTTCTAGTGATGATGTACAAGTATGTCAAGCCCTTTCCAGCTCAACAATTTAAAAATTCGACCGTTAACTTAGATAACCTAATTCAAATCGCTATTAAACTGTCAACCTCTGTGTCAACTATCCAAGAGATACCTCTGCGTATTGCATTATTCAATGTCGAATAAGTAGGACCACTGAAAAAGCGCACAGAAATAGTTAATTTTTTATTTACAATCAGAATATCAACGTCTTTTTCCTGACAAAAACATGGTTAAAAACATCAGGTGATCAGCCCAAGTCGTTCCCCAACCACTCTGACTTGTGGAGGTGGAATTGCTGTCATCACAAAGAACTCCATGATCAAACGTCTTAACCACACCACAACTTTCAATTTCTACCACACATCATTTGAACTAGTCCAAACCACACTTACAATGGACTATACCACCCTCCTCCTAGTAGAAAAAACAAGCTGACTGAATCTCTCTTTTTGGAGCAGTTTCCGAGTCTCCTGGAGTATGGAAATTCAATAGGTGGCAAGCTGATTATTCTTGGTGATTTCAACTTTCACTTTGACTGTCCTGGAAACCCAGATACATAAAAACACCTAGATTCCATTAATGTTTTCAAACTCAGTCAGTTAACCAACCCAACCATAAACATGGTCACATTTTAGACTGGATTCTTCACAGACCTGATAATAATATTCTAAGTTCCTCCCTGGTATCCCACAAACTTGCATCAGATCACCTCTGCATTATATGCCATCTTGACATATCAGTCCCTAACACTCCTCCTTTATTTGCTACTAAGAGAAACCTCCATATGATAAATAGAACCAAACTAATGCATGAGATTCAAGCAAACCTAACAACTTGCCTACCTCCTACAGCAGAACAACTCGATAACTGCCTGCATTCATTGCTCGACAAACATGCCCCAGCTACCAAGTGCAGAGTATCAATTCAAAAGTGTTCTCCATGGTATAGCAGTGTTAGGGACCAGCTTCACACTGCTAAAAAAGACCACTGTAAAGTTGAGAGGTTTTGGCTTTCCACCAGACTCACTATTCATAAGCAAATCTATGAAGCCACTAAGAAGAACGTCACATAGTCTATGCAGTGAAATCAGCCCACTACAGTACTAAGATCATGGAAATTTCCAGCTGCAAAGAGCTCTTCAAGATTACTAGTAAGCTAATGTCAAGGAACAAATGTACACCACATCCAATTACCTTCTCTCTAGTTGACCTTCCAGACCTGTTTGCAAATTTCTTCCATGACAAAGTACAAACCATTAGAGATAAGCTTGACAACACAATTTCAATTGACTCATCATTACCATAAGCTGGGATACATAATTTCAGCGGCAACCATTAGCAGCATTTGAACCTATCTCTATGGATTTAGTACGTACAATCATGATGAAGAGTGCACCAAAGTCATGTGAACTTGATCCAATTCCAACATCACTGCTGCGTGAGTGCTTAGATCCAGTATTGCCTTCACTAACTGATGTTATTAATACCTCTCTCTCATCCGGGGAATTCCCATCATTTTTCAGAACTGCCATTGTAAAGCCCCTGCTGAAGAAACCAACACTCGACTATAACGATTTAAAGAACTACCGCCCAGTTTCTAATCTCCCATTCATATTATATCCCAACTTGTATCTCATCTGAATTCAAACAGTCTTTTTAGCAATGCACAATCTGCATATCGCCCTTGACACAGTACTGAAACTACTCTTCTAAAAGTAGTTAATGACGTTCTCTCTGCTTTGGATAGTGGAAAGATTACAGTCCTCATCCTCCTCGATTTGTCTGCAGCATTTGACACAATAGACCATGATATATTACTTCACCGTTTCCAGCATGTATTTGGCATTCATGATACAGCCTTACTGTGGTTCAAGTCCTACTTGGTTAACAGGACACAAATTGTGTCTGCAAATGGAATACACTTCAGCCCAGTTAATCTATGTTGTGGTGTTCCAGAGGGGTCTGTTCTTGGACCTGTTCTCTTCGTTCTATACACTCAGCCGCTCTCAAGTGTCATAGATCATCATCCAGTGTCTCACCAATTGTACACTGATGACACCCACATATACAAATCTAGCCACCCAAATGAAGTTGATGCTACCATCCAAGGTATAGAGAGGTGCATTTGTGATGTGAAATCATGGATGATATGTAACAAGCTGCAGATGAATGATGATAAAACTGAGGCCATTCTGATCACAACACAAAGACTTTCTCAGTCACATCCTTTACCTCAAGCAATAAATATCAGTAACACCAACATTAAATTCACACAGTCAGTTTGAAACCTAGGTGTTACTCTGGACAGTACTCTCACATTGCACCAGCATGTCATGAACATATGCAAGGCTACATATCTTGAGCTGAGATGCATCAGCTCCATTCACAAATGTCTTTCAGTTGATGCCACTAAAACACTTGTATGTTCATTAGTACTTTCAAGACTGGATTATTGTAACTCAATTCTGTCTGGTTCATCTAAATATCTACTTCAGAAACTTCAAAAAGTTCAAAACACAGCTGCTTGAATCATACTTAGAGTACCACGATCAGAGCACACCTCCCCGCTGCTCTGTATCCTACACTGGCTATCCATTCAATCCAGAATCAAACACAAAATTTGTTCTCTGTGCTACGTTTCACTGACGGACTCAAGTCCAACATACCTATTCAACCTCACCAATGTGTACACACCAGCAAGATATTTGCGCTCCTCTTTTGACAATCGTATACTCATTATTCCCATTATGAAAACAAAGTCATATGGACAACGTTCTTTCTGCATACTAGGGCCCAGCAATGTGGAATGAATTGCCCACTGAACTTAGACACAAAGACATCATGATCCCATTCAAGAGTATTCTTAAAACTCACTTATTTTGACTGCAAGAACAAACTTAAAGACCTAATAATGTTCCCTACCTTAAATATTTTCAGCATGTCTTTTGTTTTCTAATTTCATGGTGTTTTTTTGTTGTTGTAATAATATCATTATATATGGTTTTTTTTATGTTATAGGTGTTGTCTAATGTTGCAAAGCACTTAGAGCTTCTAAAGATTAAGCGCTATACAAAGTCCTCATTGTTATTATTATTATTATTATCCCTTAATCTTAAATGGTTTTAAAATTAAAGAGTGGAAACAAAAATGTCATGGGATGATGAAGAAATGTGGAGGACAAAAAGAGAAATGGAACTGGTATACAGTTTCTGCATGAAAATACATATGAAGGTATTATAATATCTACACATATCATTCACTGTATATACTTGCTTATAAGTTAAGCCCAAAAGCAAACTTACATACAAGATTCATGCACCATCAAATCTGGGTCTGTGCAGTTCACTAGGAGGAATCAGAACAAATAACATATACTCTGGTCTGCAGGTGCATTGTGCTATCGCAGATAAGAGTCTACATTTTTGCAGTTTGGATTTATAAGTGAGTATATATGGTAATAGTTCAAGTCAATCATAAGAAATAAGAAATAATTTTTAAAAATTCAAACATGAGCATGTTGAAGACCAAGCAATAAAGCAAAGTATTGTCTTTTTTCCTTTGGAAGGGAGACAGGGTTACATCCATCCAATATCTGTAGTTTCCTGTGGGTTTTCCAGTTTCATTAATTTAAAACAATACAATAAAATATTGCCTAACAACATCCCTGATACTAAGACAATCCGCCAATAATGACTGAAAATAAAAATTGATTTTTCTCCTGTATTTTCATGTTTTTTAACCTCCAAACTAAGACCACCATGCTATTATGGATTATGACCTGTAATTCTAGACCTGGCTGTTAATTTCAACCAATTTTCTACCCTACTAATGTGACCAGAAATGATACTCAATTGGTTGTAGCTGTAACATCTTTACAACACCAAGCACTGTTCCATGTCCACATGGTTATCTGTGTTTCTGACTCAACCTATTACCTGGCCTGTTATGTTCAGGCAGTTTAGAAAAGAAAGTTGTTCTATCAAGTTGTTTGAGATGAAAATCATTTGTAGGTTCTCCATCTGGTTGCTAAGGAAGCCACCATTACTATGGGAGCCACACCAAACACAATTCTTGCATAACATATTCCTAACTGGCTTAACCATAATGAAGAAGTTGATACAGGTTTTCTAACTTGCTATTGATGGCACTCCATTACAGATTACATATCAAATCTATTCCATTGGGCACCTCATGTTATTAAAATCATATAAGCAGAAGATTAACCACAATAAGATTTTCAAGAGGGCCACTTTGGAGGTCATTTTGGGAGGTCAGGTATGCATGCAGTTTTATTTTAATGGACCAACCACATACAGTCAGAAGCGATGGAATGAAAACCCCAAGCCATTATTAACCAATCACAAAATGTGGTAATAATAAGATTTTCAAAATAACTGCCATGGTGGACCTGTTGGCTATCTTAGGGGCACCATGTTCACTTAAGGCCAATTAGACATCATACAAATTCTTGCACCATTCACTGATAGATTTAACACATTAACCCCTAGCGAAGACTTAACAGGGCAGGAGGTAGTAGCCTACTGCTGAGCTCTGTTGTGTCATGGGGGGGCCCCGAATGGCCGAGTGGTCTAAAGCGCTCTCTGTTACAGATCACTGCCATCTCACCTCTGTCTTCTTGGGTTCGAGTCTAGGAACTGGCTAACGTGGGTATGTGAGAAAGCTTGCCAGTAGCTTCTCGTGGGTCGGTGGTTCTTCCCGGGGTTTTCCAGGGTTCTTTCTCCACCATTAATACTGGCCACCATGCACAGCCTATCGTGTGCTGAAAAATGGCATTAAACCCCACAACAACAACAACTACAACAACTATAGTGTCATGGTCATGCATGATACATTAAAGTTGGTGGTATTATAGAAAGGTAGACAGATGTAGCTCTACAATGATACCAAAAATCTGGAATATCTAGTTGCACTACAAAATACAGATAAAAAAACCTCCTTTTTCTGGACCCGACTTTTTTATACCCAAAATTCCCCCGTGGTCGGAATCCAATTTTGTGTTGGGATTTTAGACTTTTTGGTCTCAGATCTAAGGCAAACCAGTATGAACTGCAAACAGACAGATGAGCCTTTGCAAAAAGTAGGATAAGATGGGCATATAGAATAAAGAGTGGTCTCCATACAAAAAAAATTGCTCCGTTTAGCAAAAAAGAACTCCTAACTTTTATCCTTCTGCTCATGCGCGAGTCAAATAGCCAATGAAAAATGGTGTTTCTAACACAAGTAGGCAGTATGTTATTGAAACATGACTGGGGATTTGGTGTTTTCGAGTCTATTCAGAAATAGCTTTCAAAGCTCCAGGGGTTAATGTGTTAACATCACTATCATTTCCTCCTACCATGTCCACCTCCACTTCTTTTGGAACCCTTGTTCTCAGCATTTTGCATTATTTCTCAACAATATGAATCACATGGCTATGATGACTACATAAAAAAGCTACATTTTGTATCTATAAGTATTGGGACAATGACAATGATAATTATATTTTCCTGTCCCAAGATTTGTTGTCATTATGGTAAAAAAAAAAGAAATCGGCAGTGCATACAATTTCATGACAACTATGATGTAGTCTGTATGACACTTACTATCAGGTAATCTATGAACACTTGGACCCAAGGAATTGAAGAAAGGATGCTTCAAGGCATCTGCTGCTGATGTCCGCTTCTTGGCTTCATACTGCATAGAAAGAAAAATTGTAAATTATACTTTTCCCACCAGATTTTTTAATGATCAAAAATATAACCAAAGACATGCCATACCAATGTGAAATACAAATGCCTTATAGATTCTAAGCATAAAATAGGATACATACAATTTCTTTCATACTGATTCCTACTTCTAATTGCATTCGTCAAACAAGGCCTCTTGTGTAGGCTAGGAGATGTATAACATGGAAAATATATGTGGTTATGAGCTAAACACAAATACTTAACCTACGTTAGTAAAGCAAAAAATGTTGGTCACAGTGACCTTCTTTGGTTGTAAGTGTGTAGTGGTAACATATGTGCATCTGATTAGAAACGTTTAGGATCTGAAAATAAACAGCACCCAATAAATGAACTTGAAACAAAAAATTAAATAATTTGTGACATATATGCCCTTTTTACAAAGCTGGTGTAATTCTTTTCAAGAGGCATTCCTTCGCTAAGTTTCATGATTCCAGATAGTAGCAAAAACTTAACCTAAGCCAGGAAAAAATGAAATATAGGTCACAGTGAGCTTCATTTGTATAATGATGTAGTACTAAACAGAGATGCATATCATTATCAATTTCATGTTTCTAACATGAACAGTAACTAAAAAATAAAAATTAGAATGTAAACCCAGTCAGTGAGGTGTATAATATGGGCAATAATGACCTACTTTTGCAAAGAGGGAGTAGTACTCATTAAGATGCATCACCATGCCAAGTTTCACGATTATTGATTAGTTTGTACAAAACTAAAGAGAGAATAGCTTGTGCATGATTCTAGATAGAATAATTTGTACATAACATGCAAAATCCTAAACTATACAAGCAAAATGTGAGATTTAGGTCAATGACCTTTTGTAATGGGAATGTAGTACTGGTCAAGAATGTAGAAATAATATATATGTATGTAAAAACTGAGTCCCGTCTCCAAATGTCAATGCTGATCCCAGGAGTATTAAAAATACTCATCGTACTGTGTAGAAATGAATGAATCAGACTTGTTTCCCACCTAAAGGCAAGACTCAGTCTGCCAGATAACAAGGTCACAAACTGTCACAGTAAACAGAAGTCCTTGCATAATGCAGGACATCAATTTGTAACAAATGCTAACAGAAGAGCCTGGAAGTGGATGCAACTCTTGGCATTTCAGAATTAACTAATTTTATGGTAATATTTACACATCCTGAACACCATAAATTGATTGAAACTTATCAGTTCCAATGATAGAACTTACCAACAAAAACATTGACAATAAATCTGTACCATCGCCATCTAACCTGCAAACAGAAAAAAACAGTATCCAAATTACAAATGATAAATCACTGTAAATTCATGTATTGTTGTGGTTTATTGATAAAGTTATATTTTCTTGGCACATAAATTCATAGACTAGAGAAAGTGGTTCTGCTGTTTCTATAGAATGATCAATTTTGCCAAGGTCTTGAAATTTTATGAAAAAAAACGAATGCCTAACAAATTAACAAAATGGATAAAATGCATATACAACCATGACAAGATCATACTGGTGACTCTTTAGATAAAACCATAAATCAAAATAGTGTTTTGAGAAGTGGAGGCCAAGTGGGCCTCAAAATCAAATGCCATTAGTGTGATTTTTTTGCTGGCTTTAATGGCACATTTTACACATTATAGGCTTAATATATCATGTGGAGAAAATGGGTGCCAAGTTCCCTTCACAAGGACACACTGAGGCAGCCAACTCTGGCTGGCCTGGGTGGGTACTGAACCTGTATCCCTTGGATTATGAATCAAATACTCTATCAATGACCTCAGCTCCCAAGTCTGAATGATGCTTTCTGATGCCCAATAGCTTGTATGTTTTTCAACAATGACAGCCATATTAAATCTCAGATCAATGACATTGTAAGGTGTAATACCAGTATATTATCTGTGAAAATGGTAACGATGGTAACATGAATATTTTTTATAAGTTTAAATTAGCAAATGATGATGGACAATACATGATGGATGCAGGACCATACCAAAAACTCACTTGACCAGGTTAGTTAAAAAAAACTGCTTATAGATTTCCTCATCACACAACCTCTTTCCTTTATCAACACTTAAATTGAAGAATGCTTTAAGAAATGAAAACCTATTAAAGGTCCCTTTCAGCTCTAAGAGGGCCTAAACAAGGAAAATTTAATCTGATTGAAATGCAATCAATCGGTTGGATAGACTTCGTCAAATGTCTACTTTCAAATTTATACATTTTTGTGACCAAAAAGTTGAATCATTTTAAGATGAAAATTTCAACAGAACCTCCTTAAAGCATTCTAAGACTGTACAGGAAAACCCTGCTATAATGTACTCTGTTATAACACAAATCAACACACAGCATGTCACATCATGGCTCTCAATTATTTAACAAGAATACCATGAATGGCACATTATATTCCTTTCCCATGTCTACGGATGCTCTATGCAGATAACTGAAATTTTTGTGCAGAAACCATTGTTCTTCTTTTGGTGACCTTTACCTTTGACCTTTTGACCCCAAAATTGATAGGCTTTCTTCCTTACTGAAAATGCAAGCTAACCAATACCATTTCATACCGAATTTAACCGAGTTGCTCCGTAATTATCCAAATAACCTCCCAAGTTACTTTATACTCCAGCCAATCAAACGCTGGTGGGCACATGTACATAACAAAATGGCGTCCATTGTTGTTTAGAAATATTTCAGAAATAAAATTAATTAAATGATTGAAATTTATATGTAAATTATCCACAGTCTTTCAAAAACAAATCTGATAAACTCATATGAAACACATTTTATTATAGTGACGTTTCGGATGCACAGAAATAGTTTGAACAACTTGCTCTTTAACTATCAAGATTAAATTTGTTTACTTCGACACCGTTTCCTTACTTACATGTACATATCCTGATGTAAACAACTTAGAGCTACTCTCTCGTATGGGTTTGAAATCCACTCTGGTTTCCAGAAAATAAGACAGGCTGTTTCAAATATTAAATTTTGTCAATATGTGCGGCAGCATCGCTGTTGAATATGCATCTTTCAACTCGATAAACGATGTTGAAGTAGTTACAGAAGTTGATGCCAATGCTGAAGCGTTAGCCGTATTCTGCCCACCACCTATTACAGTCAGCTGACCACCCGCCACATGATCAAAATTCCGAGCAAATTACGAAGTTCACCGAAGTCTGTGTGAAATGGGCTATAACATTTGCTCCAGATCTGTGATGCAGATGTAGATGGTGACAACTCAAGTCATTGTGTACAAAACCATTGTTCTTCTTTTAGTCAGTTACCATTGAGCTTTTGACTCAGAAATTGATAGAGTTCTACCTTACCCCAAGAGTAAGTCATCCACAAAGTTTGTTTACTGTAGATGGTGGACAGCTGAGTTATTGTGTGGAAAGAAATGTTGTAGCGTACAGATGGACAGACTAAAAACAATGTATAATTAGCACTGCTTTATAGTGAATGTATAATAATCAAATCTGAATGCACAAAAGATCAGTTATGCTGACAGACAGTAAAAACTGCATCAAAACTTCAGAAACCTGCCCTTTATATATCATGAATAGCATTATTTGCTATCGATATTTACACTGCAATTACATTTTTAGTTTGGGGCTATTTTAATCCATCTAAAGGCATGCAACAACGTTAGCATTGTGACTTTAAACAATAGCAAATTTTCTGTGTAAAAATGATCATAAACATTGCTAAATTACTCACCTTGGGAAAACAAATGAAACATCTGATCATCAAATCACCTTATGTAACATGAATATTTATTTTAAACAAATGACTGCCCTTCATGCAATAATGGTGTGCAATCCTACATACGTGAGATTTTAGTTTAGAATAGTTTCTGTACAAGTGTGCCAACTTCATGTATAATTTTAATTGCCACTGGGAAGAAATGACATTATATATATATATATATATATATATATATATATATATATATATATATATATATATATATACTTACCAGACAAGTCCAGCCAACTGCAGACCCAGATTGGCCAGTGCATAATGCTCCAGCAGATCTGGGTCTGTGCAGTTTCTTAGGAGTAAATGGTAGAAAAAAGCAAAGCATACACTGATTGGCAGGTGCATTATGCTATAGCAGATCAGCGTCTTTGTTGTGTGCAGTTTAAGACGAGTAATAAGTGAATATATACAATAATTATCATTACATAAAATTACACCTGCCAACAGTATAGTTCAGGCAAGATTTTTAATTGTAAAAGTCCATCATGAAAATATATATTATTCTTTACGATGAAACAGAAAGTACAACATAGATATCAAAGTACTTGGACACTGACCAATAACCATGGATAGAGATTAGTTGAGCCAAATTTTGGTAGACTTTTATATAAACACTATTATATCAAAAATTTTTAAACCTTTACACTGGTTGCTTGGTTTATCTGTGCTTTTAATTTATTACTGACTGTATCATGCTGGAACTGTTGGCCAAATCTAAGTATGTTTTGCTGACCTTAAAAGTATGTTTAACACACTACAGTTTGCCAAGCAAATGGGAGCTAAGGGCCTTTCACAGGAACATACCAAGGCAGCCACCAGGGCTGACTTGGGCAGATACTGAGCTTGCAACTCATGGACTAAAAGTCTGATGCTCTACCAGTTAGCTTAAATATTAAATTTACAGTCACTGGGGTCACTGTATTATAAAATTGATCCATATATCATGGTCTCATTTTATGGAGCCTGACTGCTGGGATCACTGTATTATAAAATTGAAATATATATCTAAATCTCATTTTATGGACCCTGACTGTTTTGATCACTGCCTTACAGAAGTGATCCATATAACATGGTCTTATTTAATGGAACCTGACTGCTGGGATCACTGCATTACAGAAGTGATCCATATAACATGGTCTTATTTAATGGAACCTGACTGCTTGGATCACTGCATTACAAAAGTGATCAATATAACATGGTCTCATTTTGTGGAACCTGACTGCTGGAATCACTGTATTATAAAATTGATCCATATATCATGATCTCATTTAATGGACACTGTCTGGTGTTTTGAAATGAGGTTTAGCAGTACAGTGGAACCTGTCTTGAAAGACCACCCCTTCTGCCAAAACATAATGGTCTCTCATAACAGGTTATAACACTATATAATCTCTAAATCTGTACATGGAGAACCTGGTCTCTCAAGACAGGCGGTCTCTCATTGCAGTGGTCTCTCAAGACAGGTTTTACTGTACAAAATATTGTAGAGACACATCTTGTGGAATAAAGTTGTGTGGGTTGCAAAATTGTGTGGAATGACAGATAGATGGAAGGATGAGCAAGAGTTCACTTCAGGGTTGAAAACTATTCTACTGCATAATGAAAGTCACTCAGACTTTACTTCTCCAAATCAAATGGTGCATGTGTTTTATGAACATTTTGATTCTCTGATCGAGATTCTTTTTCCTTATAAACAAAGCCTTTGGATACAGAGAATCAATCCAGAAAATCTGTGACACACTTAGACCATATTGCATGAGACACATTATTAAAGGTGGCACTAAATTTTGGCATGTGTTAGTGAGAAACTTATAGACAAAAATATTAAGTGCTGTTCTAGAATAAATATTTGTTCCGTGTTGATATTTACAAAAGTAAATTTGAAAAACAAAAATTAAAAATGGTGGCCGTGACAGTGAGTTAGAGATCACAGAGGTTGTCCAAGTGCTTTAGGATATCACCACATTTATCACATGGTAATCCCATACTTAATATCTACCATCACTTTTACAAAACTTTGCCAATGATATCTTTATCTGATAATAAGCCCACTATCAGCTTCTAGACAAATTTAACATTCTGGCCCAACCCCTGGTTTTATCATGAGATAAAAACTTTACACAGAAAACAATGACAAAACTCAAATATATAAAATACGTGATCATGCTTAGAACAATAAATAATCTTGAATCATAGTGAATAGACACTAATGTCTATAGTCAAAACACATGGTTACTGCATAGCAAGTCAAAACCTTACTAAAATGTTAATACATTACCTTGGTGCTATATTTATTAATGGTTCTGGTTCATAAAAGGGGAAACTGTAGTTGAGAAATTCCTCATTTTGACTAATCCCAGGGGAATTTTCCTCAGTGGGGGTCCCTAGGGTCTTGAATATCAAGTGTAACTCGTCCTCCACAGTGGAGCCAGGGAACAATGGCCGCCCACAGGCCATCTCATAAAATATACACCCTACACCCCTACAACAGAAAATGTATTCAATGTTAATTAATCTGTCAAATAATCAAGATGCCTAAAATGTATGATGCCAATATATTATGAATAATGACAAAATGTTCTGTGCAAGTTTCAATTTTTTAAAATTCTATTTGATCCTGACGTAGTTAACCTATATGCTTGCTTGTAAGTTCAAATAAAATTGCATAGACCCAGATTGACAATCACATAATTACATTAATTAGTTAATAATAATAATAATAATTTAAAAAAACAATGGGTTGTTTTAGTGGATATAAGGAAATGGCAAAGTCACTCAAGACAATACAAATTTTACATTTCACTATGAAATATTTCCGCATAGTTATTAAAATAACGAATCACATATACTCACTTATAAGACAAGTCAAACTGCAAACTGCATAGATCTGCCATCTCATAATGTGTCAGTGATTGGGGTATGTGCAGTTTGTTAGGAGTAATCAGCAGAACAATACAATCTTTGATCTGTAGGTACATTATGTTGTTATTGTTGTTATAGGGTTTAACGCCATTTTTCAGCACAATATAGGCTATACATGGCGGCCAGTATTAATGGTGGAGGAAGAACCCGGGAAAACCCTGGAAAGAACCACCGATCCACGAGAAGCTACCCGCAAGCTTTCTCACATATCCACATTGGTCGAGCCCGAGACTTGAACCCACACAGACAGAGGTGAGATGGCAGTGATCCGTGACGGAGAGCGCTTTAGACCACTTGGCCACTCGGGGCCCCAGGTACATTATGCTTGAGCAGATCTGGATCTTTTTCTTATTGCAGTTTGCCTTTACTTATAAGTGAGTATATATGGTGGATATCCTCTATATCGGTCAGAAACAGAACACTCTGGAACATTACATAGCAATGTTATTAACATGGTTGCCATGCTTTTCTAAAGATAAATTTCCAGGTCATTTCCAGGGGTTTTCCAGGATGAAATTTATTTTTCTCAAGGTTCACATATGACCATTACTGAATGGAATTAAAGAACATTTTAGATTATAAAACATGCATTTTCTAAATCAAAAATGTTTCTCTTTTAGGACCCTCCAAAACATATAAGTCAGAAAAGATGATTATGTACAAAACCACAAAATGTATCACATGAAACAAGTTTGATTATATTCCTATAAATTGGCAGGTAAAGTTATTTCAATGTACAGAATAAAAATTCTAACTTAATTTTGCTGCCCTGCATTATGTTGCTAAGTGAGAACAACATAATAAACATAAATCAGTTTTGTTTATTTTCAAACCTTTAACTCTAAAGATAGCAATATTTACATGTACACATCTCCTAGAAAGTAAACATTTCATATTACAGTATAAAAAAGTAAACGCAAATAATTAGCTACTTGTCTTGTAACGAAAAGAGCATAACCCTAAATTTATCTGTGCCAATAAAATCCCAAACAAGATTTTTCAAACAACCTAATCTCCTTGAGACGATCTGGTTAAAAACCCAACATATAAAAAACATTTTCAAAGGGGTTGATTTAAGTTTTGACAAAAGACCTTAAAAATTAAACACTGCTGTATAAACAAAGACTGAATTTTTTGTAAAATCAACTTGTCTTCTTGTAATTCGTCAAACCAGTCCCCAAACCTGTAGTGATATAGAGGCTCATTTTTTTATAATTATATACAATACAAGGGACGAAAATTTCTCATTTCAGCTCTAAGATTCAACAATTTGGACTACAAATTTGGCTTAAAATTAAAAGCGGTCTGTTTTTTAATCCGGGTTTCCCCCAAATATTCCCACCCTATTTTTCATATTTGGTCATTTAGGTTAGGGTGTGGAGTCACTGCAATTGCATATAAAAAATTTGGAATTTGCTGTCACCATGCAGTAGCGACACATGGTAGTTGCTTACCAGCGGGCCTAGAAAATGTAAACTTATGTTATATTGACCTATACCTTCATTAAATCAATTGGAAAATGATATTTGTTTCAGAAATGGCAAGTATTATAATCGTTATGTCTTAATCTGCTGACAGACTAGACGAAGTATGGCACAGATGAAACCTGACCCAGTACTTGCCATTTGCATTACTAGTCACATAACTTTACAAATCTCAAATGACGACATTGTTAGTCCAATGGTGACGTGATATCAACAACAAACTCCTTTTTAATGTTGTTGTACAGAAATTCAATTACATTAAATGAAAGTCAGATACTTTTTGTAAAAGCCAGCAATCTGGCCAGTCTGATTTATCAAGCAGAGAGCACAGGTCACGTGATACAACAAAACTCCAGAAGTTGTTCTCAGATTATATAAATTCGTTTTTGTATTTTTAATACAATCAGTATACAACTTTCATTTAATATTTTTAAATTTGTTTTCTCTACAACATTTGAAAATGTGGGTTGTTCGATTTGTCTACTCATGCAACTAGCAATGCAAATCGAGAGTACCAGGTCACATTTCATCAACGCCATAGTTTTATCTTGTCTTTCAACAGATTAAAGACATGATGATTTTAATACAGTGGAATCACACTATAAAGCGATAACTGGGGTTTAAAAAATTGGATCGCGTTAATATTGGGGTCGGGGATCAAGTTAATGCGGGGTTTACAGTATTTTACTTTTTTCAGAGAACAACTCTTTGGCACATATACGTGTATTCATGTCTAATGTACATGACGAATAGGGTATCAACACCGTTTACTATCGTGCCACTGTGGCATGCAGTTCATCTATGATGCATGTAATTCCACTGAAAAACTGCACACAGATTTACAATATTCAATAATTTCTTCCCCAGATCATTGTGTCTGAATTCAACGTCTAATAACAGCATGAACAGAGTATCAACATCATTTATTTGCCATCTGATATCGTACCGTTGGGGCTTGCAATTAATCCATAATGTATGTATTTCCATTGCAAAAACTGCATAGTTTACATATTTAAACTATTCAATAATTTTGTCACACATCATTATGTGTCTGAATTCAATGGGAAAAATTAGGTTACGAAAGACGAAGCACATGTATGATTTATTATGTTCCAGGGTCTATGAACGGTGTCTGTACAAATTTCATACTGCTAAAATTTTCTTATTTGCGTTTCTGTGTACATTTTATCCATTGCAAATTTCCCATAATTAACGCTTGTACGCCTTATTGTCTGAACGACTACAGCAAGAATAATTAACAATCAACACAAGCTTTCAGCTTGCATGTGACTTTTACTTCAGATTTTGTGAATATCGAAAGAAATGTGTGAAAACTACTATACTAATCATTGCGCAAATTGCAGAAAATGACTTGCGTTTGTGAACTTGCTTTTCCATAACGGTAAAATATTTTTATAAAAAATAGGAAATTAATAACGAGTTCATAAACAAACACCATACCATTGTAAAACCCGAAAACTAAGTACAGTAGGCCTGCAATGGTCACGAGTCAATTTTATAAACTTTTTAAAGCTGAACACGTGTACAATTTCATACCCTTTAAATTTCCAGCTAATAAAGCGGACATTTACTAGTCAACTGATTGCATCTAATAACATTGCCAAGCCCAGCAAACATGTTGGCGGCGTTCATTTCTTGATGTTTATTAAATTGTGAGAATCTTTATTAACCACTGCATTGTCTGCTGCTTGGTTGTGTATGCAGTTAAAGAAGAAGCACATGTTGGCTATTGTTTGAGCAACGAGTGTATACAAAATTAATTGAAGACAAGCACGAAGACAACTTACTGGCTTTACTCATTGTTAAATTTCAGAAGCTATGCCACAATCGTAATATTAAAATTCATATGTGAACTCTTCCCAAAATGATAAACGTTTTGCACACTATTTCTCGTACTTAAAAAAAAAAAAAATTCTAGTACGAGAAAAATACAAATAGATGTATTTAAAATTTCAGGAACCATGCCATGACCATATTAAATTTGAATTCATACGCAATATCTTCCCCAGAATGATAAAACATTTTTTATACACTATTTCATGTACTTTGAACAAAAAATATATTTTCTTGTGCGAACAAATATATGACATTTTGGGAGCCAAGCCAAGACCGCATCATATCCGAATTTGCGTTATAGCGGGGTTGCACTGTACTCACAATTTTTGAGAAAATAAGTAATTTTCATATTGATTTCAAGCATGTATCACTCAATCTAACAATGTTTACAGTTTGCTAGGCCATCCAGTAAGCAGCTACGCTTTGCCATCACCATGTTGGCCTCTTGTGATGCTAGACTAGCCTTCATACCTTCTATGTAAGGAAAGATACAGATATCACGCTGACTTTGAAAATAAAAGTCTACTAGAAGAATCTAATCCACTGAGCGTATTTAATGCAAGCACCCAAATAAACCATACTGCACCCTCCAATTATTCTGGTTAGAACTCTATAAATGTAACTCACGATCAGTTTAGTTATGACTCAATTAAGTGATTGTTTTGGGCATCAAGTGGTGGTGGAAAATTCCTGGGTTTTTCCCCCGACTTTTATCAATATTTGCAAAATTCAAAGACTCTCCACGGTTGGGGAAACTAATTATCATTTCTCCCGAATTTCCCCCCGATTTCCCGCTAGCATCGGAACCCTGTATTAAGTATCACGCAGTATATGCCATTATATTATGTATAGAATCTAATTTTTCTTAGAATCAAATTTAAAATAACTCATTTTACAATACTACATTAAATAACCACAGTACTGCTTAGCAATTTATACAACATTACCCTACTTATTTAACAAATTCATATCCAATAGACATCCATGTATGATCCTCATTTTAGAAGTCTTACCACATATCTATCTGTGTAGAATACTCTGTTGATCCCAATAGCACATCTGGAGGTCTGTACCTAAGAGAGAGAAAGATACTTATGCTTTAGTAATTTATCTGCATTACTGAGAGAGAGAGAGAGAGAGAGATTGAGAGTGAGAGAGAGAGAAAGAGAGAGAGAGAAACAAACAATAATAAGATTTACAACAGGGATGCCATGATGGCCAAAGTTAATACAGAATGACATCATTTCTATATAGTACCAAATAGACATCATAAAGAAGTCTATTGCTGAAAACACAATGTCGATATGACCAGCTATCTAGAAAAGTAGTGATAACAAGATTTTCAAGATGGCCATTGTGACAGTCATATCAGAAGTCCCATAGGCACCATTTTCACCGCTCATGAACTAGACATAACAAGAAGTCTTCTAGTAAAAACCCAATGACCATCCATTATGGAGAACTAGTTATAACAAGATTTTCAAGATGGCCACTGTGGAAGGCATAACAAATGTCTAAATGGTGCCATAAAGACCAATCAAATGTCATAAGAAATACTAAGGACAGCAAAAAAAAAAATCCAGAAGTCGGGTTAAAAAAGTGTTCCTATGATTGCAGCCTATCAGTAAAGAGAATACTGCACAATAATGTCAAGGGCTCATTTGACAAATTAGAATCACATAAAGTGATATTTCAATATGTGCTAATACCAAAAATATGAAACTGCACAAACTAAAGGAAAACTATACCTACTATGTGATAACTGATGATATACAACTCACCATAATGTGACAACTTCATTGGAATAAGTTTTAGTAGGTATAGATTTAGCCCTTGCCAAACCTGAAAAAATGAAAGAAAACATATTAGAGCTACTGCCAGTTTAGCATGAATGAATTAAGGTACAATATACTTTATTATTATGCCAATTATGTTGTTGTCAGATCCATAGCTTATGAAAACAATGAAATGATGGCACAGTTTATGGTACTGGGCTGACTGGGACTGATGGGAAATGAAATAAAGATGAAATACATATCAGAAACCAATTCTGAATATAAATGTTAAAAAGGTTATCTGACAATGAATAATCGACAGTAAGAAAATGTCCAACAGAAAAAGCTGCAGGTGTGTCTGTAGATAATAATTTACAATGATGTAAATATGTTGACAAGTTTTGTAAAGCAGTGTCTTCCAAAATTACTCTACTCAGCAGAATCAAGAAATATTTACCTACAGAAACTCAAATTCTGTACTACAATTCACATATTCTTCCAACAATTGATTAGTGTTTGACTGTATAGGGAAAATGTGCCAAATCTCCATTTGACAGGATTTATAAACTTCAGAAATGGGCAGCACGCATTATTTTAGAAGCCTCTAATGATTATTCACCAATAGCATTATTTAAAGAACTAAAATGGTTTACAATATAAGAAAGGACTGATTTTCACATGGCAGTTCTTGTATATAAACGTATAAATGGAGATGCACCAGAGAATCTTCAGGATTTATTCAGGCTTTTTTCAACACAGTACCAGAGCAATGTAAGAAAAGCTTCAATACTCTGGCACAGTTCTGTGGAACAAGCTTCCACATATAAAATCTGCAGAAAATGAAACCGTATTACAAAAGACATACCATGAGTATGTATGTGCTATAAACAGATTACAATATAATGTATTATCTACAGTACTAAAGACGTGCAAAAATAAAGAGTAATTACTATTATCTTTTATATGAGGCAGAATGTTATAATTTTATTAAAAGGACATCATAGTTTTATAGTTTCAGACTAAATGATAAATGTAAATGTAAATAATAATTGTAAATAATAATGATGATAATAATAATAATAATTACAATAAAAAGTCAAATCCATCTGCAACAAAACATAAACCCTGCTTTGCCCTCACAAAATGTACTAGCAGATCAATGGTCTATGTTTGTTCTAATAATTACTCCTAACTGTGTAGATCGAGATCTGATGATGCATTATGCAATGGTAGATCTGATGATGCATTATGCAATAGAAGATCTGATGATGCACTATGCAATGGCAGATCTGATTATGCATTATGCAATGGCAGATCTGATGATGCATTATGCAATGGCAGATCTGTGCATTATGCAATGGCGGATCTGATGACGCATTATACAATAGCAGATCTGATGCTGCACTATGCAATGGCAGATCTGATGATGCATTAATAAATGGCAGATCTGTTGATGCATTATGCAATTGGCAGATCTGATGATGCATTATGCAGTGGCAGATCTGATGATGCATTATGCAATAGCAGATCTGATGGTGCATTATGCAATTGGCAGATCTGATGATACATTACACAATGGCAGATCTGATGATGCATTATGCAATGGCAGATCTGATGATGCTTTAAGCAATGGCAGATCTGACGATGCATTATGCAGTGGCAGATCTGATGATGCATTATGCAATGGCAGATCTGATGATACATTATGCAATGGCAGATCTGTGTCTAAGCAATTTACTATTGGACTCGTGAGTATATAAAAATTACTTACCAAAATCTGCTAACTTTAGCTCTCCTCTTTCATTGATAAGTAAATTTTGTGGTTTAAGGTCCCGATGTAACACCTGCTTTTTATGACAATATGCCAGGCCTCTTAAAAGCTGATACAAAAATATCTGAAAAAAAGTATGATTACTGAAAAAACAGATCTAATGACATCTATGAATTTCAGGCAAATATACAGGTAAATATATACATAAATATATACATAACAACAACAAAGTGACATAGTCAAGGAACTAGAAACATGCTATGTCATGGAGGCCATTTGAATATAAAACAATAAAACAAAGTTTGGCTCAACATGCATGGTAAAAGTTCCCACTCATATTGGGGTCATAACTTGGCAACATTCTGTCAGGGGATGCTGAAAATTGAATCTAACTAAAGTCCTCATACTGAATTTGATTCAGTCCATAAAGCTGTTCAAACATTTATGAATGGAAACAAAATTTGTAACAGACATGATGTGAGAAGATGGGACAGAGGGACATGGGTAGCACTATATATGCCACTCCCTCAACATAATATGGCCACTGCATTGAGGTGGACCAATCTTAGCACATGTGACCTCTAATAAAGAGACAAGTACAATGTAACCATTCATAAACAGACATGTACAATGTAACCTCTAATAAACAAATACAATGTAACCTGTAATCAAGAAATACAATGTAACCTCTCATAAACAGACAAGTACTAATGTAACCTCTCATAAACAGCCATCAAACTGATGGATACATTTTGGCCTTGTGAAGAAGTTAGCTGTTGAAGAGTTAGAATATAGATATCGCAATAAGAGGAATTAGAACCTGACTGGACAAATGAGATTGTTGTTCAAGGGAGGTAAATGTTAAGGGAGGCTGCTCTATAGGATTCACGGTACTAATTCACTTCCCATAGTTAAACCTATGGAAACAACACGATATTAAAATTTAAATAACTTTAAAATTCTGAGTGCTCATGATCAAACCTATAATTATCAGTATAAATGAAATCTGGATGTCAGCTTCTGTGCAGAGGAAAGGATGTAAACTGCAGCATTTTATGGACATATATGAGTGTAAAACATGTGCTTATAATTTATGCACCAAAGAATCAGGTGCTAATTTCAGTATGTGTGTGTGATGTGGACTTTTAACATAGCTTTAACAAATGTTCAGTCATATCGCTATAATATCTGCAGTGTGACAGTTTATAGTGATGTCTAGCACTGGGGCATTATGCCGACGACATGTAGCATCATGTCCCACCCTGAGTCACATTATCCTGACACCAGGTTGACCAGTCCTAGCACTAACCTCTTAATGCTGAGCGCCAAGCGAGACAGCTGCTAGTACCATTTTTATCAGTCTTTGGTATGACTCACCCGGGGTTCAAACCTGCGACCGTCTGCATCCGAGGCAGATGCTCAAACCACTAGCCCACCGGAGTGGTTTCTAATTTCAGTAATGAGTGTTCCAAGCTCAAGACTGTTAAAGGACTGAAATTCCATCCAGAAAACAATGTCTCTATTTTTTCAGTTACAGCTAGGATAAGCATCTTAAAAGGATCTTTTTCCTACAAATAAGTTTCATTATCAACCAATCCTGGCCAGCCAAACCCATATATACTCTATTTTATGTTCAACCATTTCCTGGCTGGTTCCCATTTTTCCATACAGATAACACTGTTTGTCTTATACTGAATCTGCAAGGCTTACTCAAGTGCTGCTATGTAACCAAGACAACATAGTTACCATGACATTTTGCAGTGCATCAACAATGCTTTAAATTCAAGACCTATCTGAGATTTTTATGCTACTGCTTTATACAGTATTCTCTCCCTTTATATCCTCCCAATGTAATATTGTTTCCTGTTATAAAGTGGGTATGGACATAAATCCCACTTCATTAAGTGGTTGTAAAATTATATGTATTATGTACTTCGTTGTAAGTCAGTCTCCCAGTAAAGATTGTGTTACATCCTTGCATTAAACATTTTTTTTTGTTAGAAACTAAATTTAGTTTAATTTCCCCATCCAAATTCCTAATGCAATTACCTTGATATTCCTATGCAAAATGTATTCACTGTTCTTACCTTGACATTTGTCATGCTCATGATGTTCCCACAGTCATCCATGTACTGTTTAAGGTCTTTTTCCTGACAACAAAAGAGAGAGTTGCATGTACTTAAATGCAGATATCATTTAATGTTAAAATTACATGTAGAATGCAGTGTTACAACATATGGCAACATACAATATATTTCATGACAGTACTAACTGAACAAAGTTCCAAAAATACAAGTGCATCTGTTGAATTTTTTGTTGTGGCACAGATAGTAAGAGAGCACTGATATTCAGAAACAATAAAATGATTATATGTGCTTTTAGGAGAGACAGATTTATAATGTACCTATGGGGTGTGCATACGAATGCAAACAATACTCAGGGGAGTGAACTATTTACCACACTGAAATGAAATGTACATATGGTATTATTAGAAAATTGTTTTCAAAGCTTCATATAATTAAAAACTGCCATCTCATGAATGACTAAAATTCTGTATAAAGCGCACTTTTCTGTGTGTGTAGTGATTACACAGAATATCCAAATATGATATAGCAAGTCTTAATTAGGAAAAAAATTAGACAACAAATTACTACAACAATCTAGTATTGTCTGTCATGGCAAACAAGGTATGGTTAGTGTGAATGTATCGTGCTATTTTACCTTGTAACAGGCTTAACAGCTTATCATAAACCAAGCTTACTAAACTGCTTTTTGTGCTGCATGTAAGTACAGTATGAAAGGCAACAAGCTACTGTGAATGGACCAGATTATGTACATACTCAGTCTGTAAGTAAAAAAAAGGAAATGTGTTTAAGAACTTTCATTTGCATGCTGAGAATGAGGTTGATTTTGCAAATCTCCTGAACTGTCCTAAGCTGACCATTCTGTTCTGTTACGAGTATGTAAGGGTTATAAATATCTGTGGCCTAGTGGACTAAGATGAGTAGCTCTGCCTCTGTCAGTCATGGGTCTGAGACCATTCAATTTTATCAAAGCCGTCAAAAAAAAACTATACTCCAAGATCATCAACAAGAAGGACACATGGTTCTCAGACATATATGGCTGCCAGCTACAAATATTTTACTATCGTACATGCCAGAGTGTATGATGAAGGGAAGATTGTTTTCTAAAGCTCATCTTATTACCCTCAGGCAGAAAGACGATCATTTTACTTACCAAATACTCAAAGACCAGAGTCAAGGACTTTTCTGTGTGGATGATATCATGTAGTGTGACAATGTTTGCATGTTTAAGATCCCTGAGAAGAGAAACTGAAAGAAAAAGAAAATTTCAGTACTATATATATATATATAGACACACACACACACACACTAGTTTATATGTTGACTCTAACTGCACATAACATAGACCCAATATGCCATTGTGTACTGTGTAGCAGATCAGGGTCTATATTAGTTGTTCAACTGACTATACAAAACTGCAAAGACCCAGATCTGCTGGTACATTTTACACTGACAGATCTGAATCTGTGTAGTTTGCAGTTGGACTCAATTTATAATTGAGTATACAGTATGTTTTGTCATGTTAATAGCTTATTGTAACAGTTTCATATTTTCCTTTACAACCAGTTTTCTGTGAACAATCAGCACACGCTTTGCTTCCTACTAAGCTAGAACAATCAAATCACATTTATGGCAAGAATGAAGAAAAAAAAGTTCAAAAATGCTAAATATCATTTATCTAGTAAACACTGAGCAAACTGATTTAGAGATTTGATCAAAAAGGAAATTTTAATAGAATTTCTGATGGACATTCTTTTCGGTAGACTTTGCTCAAACTGACAAAAGCTGAAAAACTATCTGTGCAAGCAAATTTTATATGCAAAGCTGGAGATGCAATGCAAACATGGACCACAGGTATAAATGTGTGTGATTAGGATTTTTAACATAGCTTTAAAAAATTTTCATTCATATCGCTACAGTGTCTGCAGTGCATGATGGACAGCTGTTAGTATCATTTCTGTAAGTCTTTAATATGACTTGGCTGGGGTTCGAACCCATGAGCTCCCATTTCTGAGGTAGATGCGCTAACCACTAGGCCACCAGTGTGGTGTCACATGGATGTATGAAGGTCCTATCTACTGTTGCTTGATCAAGATCAGCTTGGAGGTTTAAGAAAAGCTGAAACTAGTTAATTCTAACAAACGAAACACATGACATGTAATATCAGACACAGAGCTAATTGGCCATACCACAAGATGACATGGCCCTCAACCAGGTCATCAAACAACTTAGACTGACAATTCACCACAAGCTGACATGGCCTTCAGAAAGGTCACCAAACAACTTGTACAGACAATTCACCACAAACTGATATGACCTACAGACAGGTCACCAAACAACTTGTGCTGACAAATCACCACAAGCTGACATGGCCTTCAGAAAGGTCACCAAACAACTTGTACAGACAATTCACCACAAACTGATATGACCTACAGACAGGTCACCAAACAACTTGTGCTGACAAATCACCACAAGCTGACATGGCCTTCAGAAAGGTCACCAAACAACTTGTACAGACAATTCACCACAAACTGATATGACCTACAGACAGGTCACCAAACAACTTGTGCTGACAAATCACCACAAGCTGACATGGCTTCAAACAGGTCACCAAACAACTTGTACTGTCAATTCACTACAAGCTGACATGGCCTTCAGACAGGTCACCAAACAATTTGTACTGTCAATTCATTTATTTCACAGGTTAGCAATTTTTCTGCTTTTGTATAAAAAAGTCATTTTTTTAAAACCTATTGTTTCCATTGGTAGGGTCCAATTGTTTCCATGGAAGAATCACTGTTCATTTGGGATTTTAATTTCTGTAGCAAACCAAGGAATGAATAAAAAATAGTTAATTCACAGTATGTAATACGGTAAGAATAGAATAGTTTCATACAAGTACTAAAAGAGGGGTTAAAAAATCTGCAAGAAACTCAATAAAATGATGTTAGTATTATAGAAGAACATCTAATACTTCTAATGGTAACTATCAATGGGACATCTTTTTCTTTTCCTCTTGCATGTCACTTAGTCTTATATATATTTTCTGCATATAAGGTTAAGTTTCCATCCCTACCTACCTTCTCTAATAGCAGTACAAGGTGCCCCTTCTTCATGCTCCAAGCGGATTTCTTTGAGAGCTACAAGGTTGTCTGTCAAACGGCTCTTTCCTTTGAATACCGTTGCATATGTTCCCTGAAAATTAGATTTAATAACAATGACAAATAAGAAAATGTTTGCAATCTAACTGCCATGAAATTAAGAATATGTTTTGTTATCTAATTAGCATGATAATTAAGAATAAGTTTGCACCCTAATCACTACAACAATTATGAATATTTGTACAGCATAATTATCATGACAAATAAGTTTGCAACCTTTTGTCAGCAAAAATGTCAACTGATGTTAAACAGTAATCCACTTAAACCCAAGCCATTCCATTATCAAGTCATGCCTGAATGGATGAAAATGACAAGTACAACACTGTCATCTGTCAAGATGTAAAGAACTTAAAAATTAGTGTGCCAAATTGAAGACATACAGTTTGACATTTTTTTAGGCTGGATTTGATTACATTTTCTTTTATTGCTTCATGAAATCAGAAACAGATGGCAGAAATATAATTGATTTTTTGCACAATGAGCAAATAACCCAGACCGGCCAACCCCAAATGAGAGTCCTCAAGGGAGATTTTGAAACTTTTTCAGGGAGATTTCTATTATTGAGGGAGGATTTCATCAAGGGAGAAAAATGGTGAACAGGTTTACAAAAAAGTGAATGGTTTTCAAATAAACATATACTAATACAGTTCTAAAATGGTTTATTTTTAGATACCAAATAACAATATATAAATAACAGACTGAACAAAACTTAACAGTGAAGAACATCAATTAACACTACTCCTGGAGGGACATGGCTGTTGCTCCTTTGCATCATTTAAGCAAAACTATGTCAAACTGTCTCTCACAGCAAACAATACCTTCTTGTTTAACAAGAAGACGACTTTCAGTGTCTCAGTTTTCATACTGCTCCTGAAGTCAGTTCTATTCTTCCTCATGAAACTAAATATTCTTTCACAGGATGCATTGTTGTGAGGGATGGCAAGGATACGGCTCATCACTTTTTGCTTGACCCATGCTATCCCTGATCTCACCAATCTTCATCCAAGTTTGGTCCATGACAACTTTTGAATTGGGCTCCATCATTCCAGGAGGTATTTCTTCAACCTGGTATAGAGAAAACTGCATCTGCAGCTGATCCAGTGAAGCTCCTGCAGGCATGATTACTGAAAACTGCTTCACAAAGAAATCCAGCATTGAAAAGCTGATGAAGGGCCTCTTTGTCACATCTGCTACAACTGCATTTTTAAGATGAGGTTCTGAAATATTTCCATGCTTATTTAGACAGTTACATGCTGTTATAAAGAAGGCTTTTATAGAGGTAAAGAAGGAGTCCACCTTTTCTTTAGGAAGATTACATTCCTGCATGAAGCTCCGAGCTGCCTGACCAATCATTATTTCTTCATCATTCTTGATGTTGTATCCAATCTGGAAGTCTACAGATTCTGTATCCTTGTAGATCATGGCAGGTTTCACAAACATGGCCATAATCTGCTTGATAAGCTCTTTTATCTGAGCAGCCTGTTCGTGGATCATTGGTTCTTCTGACTGCATCTCAAGATTCACCCTGTCCAAAAAGGGAAAGAGGAGGTGGTTCAACTTGAAAGTCCTGGACCTTAAATTTTCCACAAATCTCTCCTTCTTAGAGTGACTCGCTTCCACACTTTGTCTTGTTTTGACTTCTTTACTGGCAGACTTCTCCTCTTTGCAATCTGCCTTAATGAAGGCTGTAAGTTGATCCCACTGCTTGAGTACCCATTCTGTCATTCTTTTAAGAGACAGCCACCTAGTACTGCCATGCTTGCACACCTTAGTGATATCAACGCCTCCTTCTTCACTATGTACGAATGCATGCATCCAAGTGATGCCTTTTTCCTAAAATTTGTTGTCAATAATTTTTGCAATGTTTTCATCTGTTCCCTTTTCTGTGCACTCCAATGAATTGCACATCTTGCAAACCGCTGTGTGTTTATCACTTCCACGAGTCAGGCATGGAAATTCCAGGCCATAAAAAGCTTGGAAAGAAGTTTTTTATTTTTTTGACTTTCCAACTTCATCCGAATCTCCCTATCTTTTAGACATTGTAAAAAAGATCACCAAACAGAAGGATTCAAGTTTGCGAGCTTTTCAAAGAACTTCTGCACACTTCCAGTCTTACATGCTGGGGAATTTCCAGAACATTTTCATTAAATGAACCTAATTTTTCTTAAAATTTTTTTTTTTTTATGAAACAATTTTTTTTTCAAGAAAAAATAATGTGGGAGTGCAGGAGATGTGGTTGAATTCAGGGAGTCTCCTGCAAAAAGCAGGAGGGCTGGCATGTCTGAATTAACCAATTCTCTTATTTTCTGACATTTTAAATAAAAACTGTTTACTAAGGGGTTGGTGCTAATCTGATTCAAACATAATGCTTACAGAAGAATGAGTTTTCCTTTGAAGGAACTGAAAACTTACAAGTGGATTATTAACAGATTGGATTTTTCATGCATATTAAGTTTTCTTCACAGAAACTTTTTGACTTCATCTGTGCCAACATTACTCCCCAAAAAACATAGGAAATAACAAACTATGATAAATATGTACAAATCTGAGGTAGTATCATATATGTGGTCACTTTTGTATTGTGCTGATATTCCTGTACCATATGTTAAAGATATGAATAATTGAATAAGATCAGTTTCACTTACCTCTCCTAATTTATCTAATTTGGTGTATGATTCTATTTTTCCAAAGCCTATTTCTGACTGAAAAAGAAAAGACAGTACAATAATTTTGAGGGATTTCATAATTTCTGTAATGTTTTATTTTAAGCTCATAACATTTCTACTGTTCCCATAATGAGTGTTTCTTTTAAAGCTAGGTATCAACATCTCTCTCTCTCTCTCTCTCTCTCTCTCTCTCTCTATATATATATATATATATATATATATATATATATATATATATATATATATATATATATATATATATACACACACATACATACATATATATATATGTCGAGAGAGAGAGAGAGGTGTATATATATATAAACTGCACAAACCCAGATCTGCTGTTGCATAATGCGCTGGCAGATCTGGGTCTGTACAATTGGTTAGGAATAATCAGTAGAACAAATAACATAGACCATGGTCTGTAAGTGCATTATGCTACAGCAGATCAGAATCTTTGTTTGTTGTAGTTTGACTTGACATATAAGCGAATATATATGGTACATGTTTAGACCCAGTAAAATGAATTTAAAATTTCTTTTCATGGACTATTAGGGGAGATTAATTAATAATATATCTACAGAGATGCATACAAATGCAGACAATACTGATTTTACTGTTTACTAGAATGAACTGAAATGAACATATGGTCGCGTGTGAAAGGTGCTTGAAAACCTCAAGATTAGCAACTGCCTCTTGTCAATGACTACAATTCTGGGTCTACACTGACTGTTTGGATTAATTATTAAAACATACAATATAGACTTTGATCTGCCATAGAATTATGTCATGCAGAGCAGGGTCTATGGTGTTTGCAATTCAGTCTTCCTTCTATTCAAGTATCATGGATTATGAAATTCTAATGGCTCCTGCCAGACATTTTTTCCAAAAATGTATGTGGTGAAATATAATATAATATAATATAATATAATATAATATAATATAATATAATATAATATAATATAATAATAATAATAATTTAATATAAAAACATTCAAAGGAAGTTTAACAAAATATTACCCCAAAAACCCACACTAATATAAGTAATTACTAAAAATGTACTGGAAAATGTGTCATTTTTAGTTCTGGACTTGCTGCTGCTTTAGTATTAGCATTGTCCTCCATTAATTCACAGATTTCCTCTTGAACTAGTCATTTATTTTTAAATAAAATCTTTAAAAAGTAGCTGAATTATACATTAGCATTTTATTCCACTCTTCTTATTTAATTATTAACCAGGAACAAACAGACTTACTACAATGAAAATGTGTAATGCATATTAGATGGGCATTTCCAGTAAATTCTGAAGATGAAGTTTTATGTGATCCAGTCACAAACAAGTCTTGACAAATGATGATAAAAGTTAGTTGTTGTAATGTAGTACAGACCCTGGGGCATTAGTTGCTGTACTGTACAGACCCAGGGACATTAGTTGTTATAATGCAGTATAGCACCTGGGAAATTAGTTGTTGTAATGCAGTACAGACCCTGGGGCATTAGTTGTTGTAATGTAGTACAGACCATGGGGAATTAGTTGCTGTACTGTACAGACCATGGATCATTAGTTGTTATAATGCAGTATAGCGCCTCAGGAATTAGTTGTTGTAATGTAGTTCAGACCCTGGGGAATTAGTTGTTGTAATGTAGTTCAGACCCTGGGGAATTAGTTGTTGTAATGTAGTTCAGATCTGGGGAATTAGTTGTTGTAATGTAGAACAGACCATGGGGAATTAGTTGCTGTACTGTATAGACCCTGGAGCATTAGTTGTTGTAATGCAGTACAGACCCAGGGAAATTAGTTGCTGTACTGTACAGACCATGGGGCATTAGTTGTTAAAATGCAGTATAACGCCTGAGGAATTAGTTCTTGTAATGTAGTTCAGACCCTGGGGAATTAGTTGTTGTAATGCAGTACAGACCCTGGGGCAATCATTCAGTTAAAAAGTTCTTTTTACAGATCTTGGCAATAAACTTTTTGTCTTTTGCTTTGTGGCTATAGTGTCCAAACAACTGGGAAAACATAATTACCAGGCAAATAACAATTATGGACACAATGTATAACGTCATACATATCCAACCTGCAAATGGTCATCTGACAGTTTTCAACTCATTTGTTGGACATATCCAGCAAATAACAGCCATTTTAGGATGTCTGTGAGTATATACTAGTAAGCAGGAAAAGTTGAAACATATTAAATGTCTCTCTTTATTTTCTACATTTTCTCAGAATTTATCCATTCTCAATTGAAAAATGGACCGGTGTCTGCCTGCAATCCGGTTTCCTGGGATTCTTAAGACAACTTCATCATCAAATTAGTTAATGGATTAACAAACATAGCATTCAACTTCGCATGTACAGAGCAAATGCAGACAAATGATGAACTGTTTAAATCCCAAATCAAAAGGAAGAGCTATAAGCCATTTAGCATTACCACATATATGTGCTTTTAAAATTGAGCCTAATTGCAAACACAGGCACTGATCTGCCAGAGCATAATGCTCTGGCAGATCAGGGTTTATGCTGTTAGTTCTACTGATCACTTTTAACATATTAACTGCACTGTACAGAACCACTTACAAGTGAGTATATATGGTACATATGTCACAAGAACAAGTGATCTTAGTAAACTACTCAGGTAAGGAGCTTAATCTGTCTTATCATGGATTTGATTTGTTTCTTAAAATGACCATCAAGACTTAGCAGTAATCTGTAATAGATAATTCGTGGCACTGACCAGGGACTTTCGCCGTGACCTGCGACTGAGTTGTCCCTCTGGGCTTAGGCTCTGACGTGCCAAAAATTGGCCTGGAAGACGAATATCTGCAGGAAGGGATAAACGCTTTGTCACCTCCTGAAAAACAAAGAAAGCTTTTGCATAAATCTTTACTTTCTTGTTTACATTTAATAATGGTAGATGCAGTTGGTACAGAACAGGGATAATTTCTTGTAATGTTATTTTGCCTTCTGAAGACTTTGATGTCAGTGTCAGTGATGTCACTATCACTGCAACTCATTTATCATGACAATGATTCAAACAACAACAAAGATTTTTGGGCAATAAGACCTGACACTTATGATTTATGATAACTGTGCTTCTTCTCTGCTCATGCCATACTTCTCTTTAAAGTGTTCACATTTTACTGGTCCCAAGTGGTCAATCAGAAATGGAGTTTGGTTTGCTTGGACTTCATTGCATAAAAATTCCAGACCAAAGGTTTTCACCTATTGTGAAATAGTGCTTTGTAACAAAGATGGTACAAAATTATGGTTCACAGTGAACTCCATTCATGATGGACCACGTTCATTGTGTAAAATAAAAAAGTTCACAAAATCAGCAAAATAAACATTTTGTATGTTATTCTTTAAGAAAAGAATTTAAAAATCCAGTGGGGTTTAATGATTTTACCAAGTACTAAGCCATGTTAACATTCCAGACTTGTGAATGAAAGAGTTGGGGGTAAGAATCCAACCATCAGAGCAGCTGGGTCAGCTACTGTGGTGTGTCTTTGGGCAAGGCACTTTACTCCAATTGCCTTGGCAGAAGATAGCTTACTCGTGCTGCTGTACCACAAAACACTGAACACCAAAATAAATACCACACATACTATTAAGTAAGACTGCACAGATCCAGATATGCCATAATATAATGCATTGATAGATCTGTGTGCATGCAGTCTTGTTAGGAAAAATAAGTAAAACAAGCCACATTGTTTTGTGTATTTAATTGACACCGTGTTATTAGCTTTTTATTTTATTTTTTTATTTCATCATATGCTATTGATAATGTGACATTGTATGTTGGACTTGACCTTGTCCAAAATCAAGTTCATTTTCTACCTGGCCAGAATTATTGATTTAGGATTTGTAATATACATGTTTATTTCAATCTGTCTTGAACTTTGGAAATTCCCTATGAATTGCCATGTCTACCTGGTGTTTACTACACATTTTATATTATAATTTTAGTAACAGGCTTCTAACTATAGCTAAAATTTTATTTTGTAAACATTATGAACCTTCCAGAAGGTTATTTTCCATTAGATAAACCTTTTGGAGTTTTAGTTTAGAAAATGATTATTACAACCCAAGGTCAGGTAGAGGACTGTATAATCTTGTTACTGGAAAAATGATTCCTTCTTGCTTTAAGATCTTGGCAGAATCAACTGTATTATTTCATGTTCAGTAATTCATTTGGGCTGGAATTTATTTCTTCAAACTGTTTAATTCATGAGATTGTTTTCTGAAAATGCAAAGTGCTCTTCAAAAATAACAATATTGGAAATAGAGATGTGATATTATACTAAAGTTTCAAACATAATTCTTGGATTGTATTACTGTGATCCAACAAAGGACTGTTGGCACATCAGCATGATATGGGCAACATAGGCACATCAACATATTCAGTGTTTGATTTAATTTGGATTTCCACTATTTTATTCCAAACTTTAATTATTATGACTTGTGTCTGTAATTCTAGGATTATCTGAAATATCATTCAAAATACAGTAAGTTTAATAAAAAAAAATATTTTCACTTTGGATTCTAGGGAAATATATTATTTGAATTTTACAAAGCCTACTGCTTCTCATTCTTTTCTATTAAAGACCGAGAGACATAACAACACAGGCACTGATCAGCAGATCATGCAACAGCAGATCGGAGTCTACTATGCAGACTGACCCATCTAATAAGCGAGCATAGAGGGTACACAGTCAACCATCTCTATAAAAATTCAGTATTAAATAAACTACCGGTAGGTTTATTCATGAAACGTTGTTGATAATATCACCACGGATACAAAGGGTTCTGTATTCACTTGCTCCAGTAGACAAGAAAAGGTCATATCTTGAATCATGGCAAATTAACATTATGTATTCTCATCTAACATGATGTTGTTTCAAGTTGGTTGATCAAGTGCACTTGATCATGATGTGAGATGGAACATCAAAAGCCTTTCTCAAGGACACACCTATGCATCTGACCTAAGCTGGTCTGAGTAGATATCATAACAGCAACCCTTAGATTATGTGTCCCAATGTGAATTTATTTTCTAATCTTATCATTATTAGTAGTTATCTTCAAATCCCTGTCAAACTGCACAAAAGCTGCATAACAAGCATTTTAAAGTAATTATAAATTACATGACTTAGATATATTTATCTATTGCTGTAGGCATCAGAAAATGTTGAATGGTTCTAGAACTAAGATTACTGCAAACAAAATTCCAAATTTCCAATAAGACAAAAATTTGCTTGAAAAGGGACATAACTCTATCCATAATACAGTACATGAGACCAAATCTAAATCTGGAAATTACAAATGTTAAATCTATGAAAATATATTCATACTAAATCGGATCAGAATATGTTGAATGGCTCTCAAGCTGTGCCTGTTATCAGCAACATCCCATCTGAAGATATCATGTTAAATTTCATGGGTTATAACTCTGTCCAAAATGGAGATAATGAGACAATTTAACTCGTGAAAGGCATATCTAGGTCTATGAGATAATATCCTTGTCATCAAAATAAGTGAATGGTTCCTAAGCTATACAGGTTACAAGCATTTGCTGTTGTAGAGATGTTGTTGTAGGGTTTAACACCATTTTTCAGCACACGATAGGCTATACATGGCGGCAATTTTTAATGATGGAGGAAAAACCCGGGAAATCCCTGGAAAGAACCACCGACCCTCAAGAAGCGACTGGCATGCTTTCTCACATACCCACATTGGCAGAATCGGAGACTCGAACTCACACAGACAGAGGTGAGATGGCAGTGATCCGTAATGGAGAGCACTTTAGACCACTCGGTCACTCAGGGCCCCTGGTAGAGATATAAAATCAATAACAGTTTTTGTTGTGGGGTTTCACGCCATTTTTCAGCACACGATAGGCTATACATGGCGGCCAGTATTAATGGTGAAGGAAGAACCCGGGAAAACCCCGGAAAGAACCACTGACCCAAGAGAAGCTACTGGCAAGCTTTCTCACATACCCGCGTTGGCTGAATTTGAGACTCAAACCGATGCAGATAGAGGTGAAATGGCAGTGATCCGTAACGGAGAGCGATTTAGACCACACGGCCCCAAAATCAATAACAGAGGGCAATAACTCTTTCCAAATTATGAAACATTTACAAGACATGCCTGTGTATATGATCCAATTCACACACCAAAGGGCATCCAATCACATGTAAAGGATGCAGAACTTTGGTGGTTAAAAGAAGTGAGAGTGGACAGACAGACAGATGGTAAAGGCAGTAACCATAGCACTCTAACACTGCAATGTGGAGCCCTTGAAACTTTTAACATTGAGGTCAATCCAAGGTATATGTATGTTCCAAATTTCAAAAGTGAAAATTGAACAATTAAACTTTTAATAGGCAAATCAATACATTATAGACAATGCAACTACCAAGCTGCATTGAGTTATGTGCAAAGGTTGATGGATTGATGCTCAAGCATATGGATGAATAAAGTAATCACTATCAATCATCTGCCAAGGCTGGCTCAACAAAAGTGTAAAACCTATGTCATGTAAGTGTGTGTTTGTGTGTGATTAGGATTTTTAATGTAGCTCAAATAATTTTTCAGTCGTATCGCAACGATGTCTGCAGTATGACAGTTTATAGTGGTGTCTAGCACTGGGACATCATGCTGCAGACATGTAGCATGATGCCCCACCCAGTCACATCCTGACACCAGGCTGACCAGCCCTAACACTAGCCTTTTAATGCTGAACGCAAAGCGAGGCAGCTGTAAGTACCATTTATACAAGTCTTTGGTATGACTCGGCCAAGAATCGAACCCACGACCTACTGCAAATGAGGCAAACCACTAGGCTACCAGATCAGTGTGTCATGTAAGTAATGATACATAAAAGGAACCAGGTTATGTGCTAGCAAGAACCCATTTCATTCAAAATGATGATGGGATAGAAAATTCATTTGATTATTTAGGATGATAAATTTTACTAGTAACTGCATTGCAGTAACAAAGAATCAAAGACTATAATCCCATTAAGTGATAACATTATAGACTGGTGAATAAAGTAGCTGATGGCTTAAGATGAAAATTAAATGACTGTTTCATCCAATTTCATCTGGCAGCAAGTGATGTCTGAATGATGCTTGAAAAACTGATATTGCATGCAGATTGCTGGCATAATTTGATAATGATTGTGAAAGTGGCGTCGTCTTAAGAGCATGTGCGATTATCCGTGGATCTCACAAGATAATTGTTTGATCTTTTGGTTTTTTAATGGTACTTTAACATTATTGTCTATATCATACTGAAGAAATGAGAGCTTTAAGTGCCTTTCCCTGAGGCACGCTGAACCCCAAATGTCATACACAACCTGATACATCTTTCACGATCAATATCCTATTATATAATACCAATTATTTTACTTTATTTTATTATTAAAGTTTAAAAAAACACATTTATTGCAAGTAAATACTGGAACTTCTATTAATTAGAATGCAATAAGAAATAAGATAAATCGTAGGAACTGATGTGCCCATACAACATGTTAAGATAATCTGTCCAATTTTTGGATCACACTGTATATACTCACATATAAGTCAAGTCAGGCTGCAAACAACACAGGATCTCATTTGCCATTGCATGACGTGCCAGCAGAGCGGCATCTTTGTTCAACTGCTTACTCCTAACAAACTGTATATACCCAGTTCTTTTAGAGCATTATGCAATGGCTGATCTTGGTCTATGCAGTTTGCAGTTGCAACACACATTCTCATTAGGGGTCATGTTCAGGTGACATTTGAATTAGCCAATGGAAATGCAGCTTTCAAAATTCTGAAAGTGAATCAAATCATTTTGGTACACATTGAATTGACACTCTTCATCCACACTGCTCGGTCTACAAACAAGAAGATATAAGACTTCATCTGATTGGCTGATAAAATTAGCAATTATGGTAAAAATGTAAGTTAGCAGAACATGACCCCTAAGTGGTTGCTGTCAGATCTTCATGTATAACAGTGGAGATCTGATTTTCATCAGATTTGTTTTCACACAGTTTATTCACTAATTCAATTCCTCCTTCATTTTGGGGAATTTCATGGATGTACATGGTTGAGAGAAATGTTACCAATTTTGCACATCAAAACACTTCATGTGAGATTCCCATTATTTTCAACATTCAAACTGGATGTAGACAACACAGACCTCATAATTTTCAGCAATCTCAATGCACAGACTGGAGATTAGTTTATTATATTTCTGTAATGTTGCCAGAAAGATTTCTTGGGTTATTTTTTGGGGGGGATTTTGTAAGAAAATTGAAACTATGCATAAATATATTTGAAAAACATATTATTTTCAATCCTATGTAACTAATGTTTGCCACATCCTGAATATGGGGTGGGGAGAGGATAAGGTATTCACATAATGTCATCATGAAGTCCCCAGTTTTCAGATTGTGCTGATATGGAATTAAAACATGCAACTAGATGATACAGGTGTCCGTATCAGATTGTTGGAGACTGTTTAGTGAGCTATGTATTCATCGTTTATACATACAAATATTATAACAACAGATGTCCTTAAAAATTCATGGTGATGCATATACAAGGTTTTTGTTTCTTCTCAGTATATTAATGTAGATGTTAATTTTATACTTATCATTTGCTTATTATCTGACATTGTACATGTTACCATGAAATTAGTCATAGAAAGGCGAAGAAAAAAAAACTGAATATACTTTAGACAGAAGTTCTTTGAGAAAACTGTTTTCTGTAAAGATGACCAACTTTAGAACTCATGTGACATGCCCCTTTTCAACCTGTCTAGTGCTACTGATGCAAGTCACGACAATGACAATGCAAAGAAGCAATACTTGGGTCTTTTCTTAAAGTGAACATTTAGGGAAGAAATCACACAAACCCTCAAAGGGACTGACATTCTCATTCTACTGTAATGTTCAGAATAAACAAGAATACAAGACAATACAACTGCTTTATAACCGCTGAGTGGAGAAACCCTCTCTGATATTCTTGAGCAATAAGATTTTTAAATTATACACCGTGGCAACCATACAGGCACCATTTTCATTCAGGATGAACCAGGCACCATCTGAAGATTATTGGTGAAAACATCATGGTGATATAACCATCCATTATGGAGAATTTTTGACAAAGTTTTCAATACATTCATTGTGGAAGCAGAATTTGAGTGACTAGTGCCATTTTCATTCAGTACCATCTTTGTGCCAAGTGCTTCTTGAGCGATGCTGATGAGTAACATCCCATGTAAAGCTGATTGATGCAGGACATAAACACATAAAATCGAGGCTAAATCTATAAAGACATATGCAAATCAAATGTGTAAAATTGTCATAATAAATTGCATCCGAATATATTTAACAGTTCTTAAACTATGGCAATTACAAGCAATGTCCAGGTGAAGATATAAAGTTAATTGTCAAGGGCCATAACTCTACCCAAAATAAAACAAGACAAAACCCATGAAAGGCAAAACCATGTTTATGAGACAAACTGCATCTGAATTTACTGAATAGATCTTGAACTATGCCAGTTACATGTAACATCCCATTATGAACATGGGAAGTCACTTGTCATGTTGTTGTTGTTGTTGTTGTAGGGTTTAATGCCATTTTTCAGCACACGATAGGCTATACATGGTGGCCAGTATTAATGGTGGAGGAAGAACCCAGGAAAACCCCGGAAAGAACCACCAACCCACAAGAAGCTACTGGCAAGCTTTCTCACATACCCACATTAGCCGAATCCGAGACTCGAACCTATGCAGAAAGAGGTGAGATGGCAGTGATCCGTAACGGAGAGCGCTTTAGACCACTCGGGGCCCCCACTTGTTATGTAGGACATAACTCTATCCAATAAACCCAAAAGGCCAATCAAGGTCTATCCGACACAGTACTTGTTAAATTGTATCTGGATATGTTAATGGCACCCCGAGTTAAACTGTTACAAGGACCTACTTACTGTAGGGGAGATGTAAAATTGATCAAGAGGGCAGTTGTTGTTGTTGTAGGGTTTAACGCCATTTTTCAGCACACGATAGGCTATACATGGCGGCCAGTATTAATGGTGGAGGAAGAACCTGGGAAAACCCCAGAAAGAACCACCGACCCATGAGAAGCTACTGGCAAGCTTTCTCACATACCCACATTAGCCGATTCCGAGACTCAAACCCACGCAGACAGAGGTGAGATGGCAGTGATCCGTAACAGAGAGCGCTTTAGACCACTCAGCACTCGGGGCCCCAATCAAGAGGGCAATAACTCTGTCAAAAGTGAAAATTGAACAATTAAACCTTTATAGGCACATCAATACATTATAGACAACACAACTACCAAGCTGCACTGAGTTATGTGCAAGGGTTGAAAAGCTTTGGTAATGACAAGAATTGTATGCAGACAGATGGACAAATGGATTGATGAGCAAACAGAAAATGCAACTACTATAGGGCATCTGCATCTTAATGCATGGCCCTTAATAATCCCTTTGTGTCTGATAAAGCAAACTAACCTCAGAAGATATTTTTTAAAAATTTTTTCAAAATTTAAAAACAATCTCCAATTTCCTGGGCAAATTACCAGCCCAAGACTACTGAATTAGTATTAGTGTCATAGTTTCTGATATGAGGACTGAGCATCACTAAGGTACAGCAATGGTTTTGCATTTTTGAGGTCTTAAGTTTGATCCTTGCTAAAGGTTAAAATAAAATTGCTGTTCTTGTTGTTGTTGTTGTAGGGTTCAACACCATTTTTCAGCACTCAATAGACTATACATGGCAGCCAGTATAAATGGTGAAGGAAGAAATCGAGAAAACCCGGTAAAGAACCACTGACCCACAAGAAGTTACTGGCAAGCAGTGATCAGTAACGTTGAGCACTTTAGACCACTTGGCCATTTGGGTCCCCTATAATAAATCATTTAATAAAATCATTCTTATGCTCCTCCAATCAAACTTACGATATATTTTTGGTCAGTGCTTCGACATTAGCAATTAGGTACCAGAAGCTTGTGTTATATATATTCACTTGCAAGTTGAGTTCAGCTGCAAACTGCACAGACCCAGATCTGCCATCATATAAGGTGCCAGCAGATCTGGGTCTGTGCAGTTTGTTTCGAGTAATCAGTAGAACAAACAACATACCCTGGTTTGTGGGTGCATCATGCTACAACAGATAAGATCTTTGTTGTTTGCAGTTTGACTCAACATATAAGAGAGTATATATATCGCATGTCTAAGTCTGAGCAATGATAATGACTATCTCAAGTCCAAACTTCAATTTGGCAAATGAAAGGGATAAATGATCTATCCATTCAGTATTTGACAAGTTTCTAGGGCTTACCGCACAAAAGAGTATTATAAAAAAATCTGCCCAATAGAATAAGATAAAAAAGCAGCAAAGTATACAGTCAAAATAATATAAACACTCCCTCACTGTAAGGTCCCTCATTATAACAGTTTAGTTATAAGTTAACTATGGTCATGGATTCCATGTCATAAAGTAGTGTACAATTTATATGCATCATGTACTTCATTATAAGGCAGTCTCACTATGGCATAAGGTGTTATGCTCTAATGCTTACTTTGACAACATTATAATGAGGGAGAATTGTACATCAGGTGTCACTGAGTTCAATATGGCCGGCAGTAAATCCATCCATACCTTGATTTCATATGGTCAAGATAGTAAGAGTATTTTCCAATGAAACTTGATATTTTTAGAATTAAACCTGGCTACATAAGGAAATGGCCAGTCAAACTTTTCCTCTGTGTAGCATGATTAATTGACAAGAGAGCAACCCCAAGACTTACCTAACATCAATTCATCCATGAAAATGGGAAGTTTTTTCCAGAAACTACTGGATTTCAGCTAAAGTCATCTTAAAGATACATTGCATCAGAATTCTGAGTACACAAAACATGTAATCAATAAATTATGTTTTGAGGTTATTACAATCAACCATCCAACTCATCTTAGATTCAATAATTCACAGATCCAGTGGGGTTTTTTCCCAAGCTTATAGGTTTCATGGTGAAAATTAACATCATTCAAGAATATTTTGTCAGTCTTCTTGTGGATGTGACATGCAATCCATAAACTAGGAAGACCTGGTCGTGTATTTGGAACCCATGATGAGGAACTGATGTAAAATGTGTCACCTTCACTCTATGGTCATATGGGGAGAGGATACATGTTACAGTGTGAATTTGCCTAGTTTCATCACAACTTGTGCTATGGATGAACACAATCTGCTCACCAGTTTACGAGATAAAAAGCACTTAAAAAAGGTAACCCAAATCATAATGCAAAATTTATGTTTGCACCACAGAATATACTTTCTTAGTTTCATAATCATTCATTCTAAGTATGATGAAAATCCATCAAAGGGTATAAGAAATATAAGCAAGCAACAAAGCTTTGATGATGACCTTAAATCAAATTTTCTACGACTGTGACCTTGACCCCACAAACAAAGTTACAAGTGTGTATGCCACTCAATGAACTATCTTAGGTTCATAATGAATCATCTGAGCATGAACAAAATCAACAACTGGGATTTAGAAAACATGAGCAAATAAAAAACATGAGCCAAAACGATGACTCAAATTGTCTTTGACTGACCTTGACCTCAAGGTCTGAGGGGCAAAGTCACATCACCAAATTCATTATATAAGCTTCAGATTGCTTTATTATAGGAATGGAGAAAATACTTCAATGGGTTAGGAAATCAACAAAAATCTTAATGCAAAGACTGGGACCTTGACCACAGAGTGAAAGGGGCAAGTAAGCATGTCAAAGAATGACTTGTTTTAGATTCATAATGATTTAAGTCAAACATGATGTGAATGTTCTGTTCCATTTATGAAGAAAATCTTTCAAGGGGTTTAAAAAGTCTCAGCAAATGATAAAGTTAACCAAAACTTGCATGCAGATTTTCTAGGGCAGGAAAAGCAAGCATGCTGTAGAATGAATTCTCTTGGCTTCATAGTGATTTGTGACAAGCATGATGAAAATGAATCACGGGGTTTAGCAAAACGTATGCAAATAAATAACTTCAACCCACACTATGGCAAACAATAGGTACAGCTGTAATTGGAAAATGGACTTCCATGTCTTGTTTCCCACAAACTTGGGCTTGACAGAAATGATTGATATTAATTGATGAATTAAGGAGACTGTACCAAACAAACTTGTATATATACTAACATTCATAAAATGCAAACTGCATCAGTCACTTTTCTGTTGTAATTAGCCTAATTTAAAATCACAAAGATCCAATTCATCCAACTAAAAAGACTGGATAGAAGAGCTCCAATCCATTATTATTTATCTTTTGAATTTCAGCAGTCTACACCTCATGATTTTAAATCATACAGATCAGCCACATAACTTCACGAATGCTGTAAAATAAGCATATATACAGTAAAGCACTTATGTGCCATTCAAGTTTTGCAAATAGAGTGAATTAGCATGTCAGCAACATAAAAATTTGGTGCAAAACTGGCTACTAATAAATAACCATGTCAATCTTGCAAAGAAAATAGTTTATCACACTTGATACACAAAAGTTTTTGCACTGGCTCTAAAACTGTATGCTTTGTAGTATATTTTTCAAAGTAGGCTCAGACTATATCATCTTTAGGCTCAAGGGAGGAAACAGAAAAACCTCCACTCCCCAAAGATAAATGGTCAGTGCCCTGGTGAAGGTCGTTAGGTGCTCATTTTGGATAAGCACCAAAGCTAAAAAAAGACAGAATGGAAACCAGCTAAACTGCTAAACTGCTGCACTAATCACATAATTAGACTACTGCAAAATGGGCAAATCTCATGTCACCAAGTACTTTGGTTTTCTTTTACTGACATATCTCATATATACTTCTTTGCAAGTCCAACTGCAAACAACACAGACCCTGATCTACTGTTGCTTAATGCACTAACAGATCAGGGTCCATTTTGCTTGTTCTCCTAATTACTTCAAACAAACTGTGTAGACCCATATCTGAGTCCAGTTTGCAGTTAGACTCTACTTGCAAAAAAGTAGGTATTAGGCAGACATTAATTTTTGTTCCAAAAGAAGGACCCTATATGTTCATGGTATATTCTGTAAATGAATATTATCATATACGCTCAATCAATATTTTCTAGTACATATATTATAACTCTTCAGTTAGCATGCAAGTTCATAAAACATTATATTTAAGTTCAACTTTTGTTTTTATGTAAGATTATTGTTGCATCATGAGCGATCCCTGGAAACAGTTTCCAACCTCCAACCCTGCATGTGTCCCCTTAAATTTAACAAATACCCGTATTTTGATTATTAATGCTTGGCAGGGTAGGGGGAAGAGATACATGTACATGACTCATCCCCTTGAGAACTCAACCAAGGTATAACACTGTAAGATGAAAGTACTGTACAAACAAGCAACACACTTCAGAAAAAAAATCAACAATCAACAATAAACAATAAACATTGGGGTTTTCATGCTAAGATATGTATATGTATAATTATCAGAAGGGTAAGCTTGTACCTGCTGTGAAGCTATATTGCAACCTGGATTCTCAAAGAGACCGACCATTTCATTTTCAAAAGAGGTCCTGAGATTTGTTTGAAAAAAATAGCTTGAAATATTATTTTTCCTCTGATCTGCAGAAAAAAATAGAACAATGGCAATTAAAATAATTTATGTGGAAAAATTGTCTTGCTGAAAAAGGAAAACAAAATCCTGGTTCAAAACAAAAACCCACCCTGTAACCCACCTCCATTAAATGATCAGTTCCTCAACAACAAATTGAAAATCCTGCCCTGCCCAACTACCTGTATTTACCTGATGATTCTTCTATGCACGACAATTAAAAAGGCCCACCCACTCATTGGGAAGAAGAAAAAAAAAAGGTAAATATTTACAAAGGATATCTTTAATATAAAACTCACTCCTTACTTTTCTTTTACAAATTTATTTAGCAGGAACCCTGGCATTAATCATGGATGAAATAATTTATTATAGAAAGAAAAAAAGAAAAAAGAAAAAAAAAATACAATTGCCACATAAGAAATCATAAAACTTTATTTTAGGGTTTCTGAGACTAGTAAATCTAAAATGCCACAAATACCTGCTTATAAATCAAATCCATCTGCAAACAACACAACCCTGGTCTGCAGTTGTAAAATGTGCTAGCAGATCTTGGTCAGTGAAGATTGCAGTTGGATTTACTTCTGAGTGCATAAAGTACTGAAGTACTAAATCGTCATAAAGTGGAGATAATTTAACAAGCTTAAGCAAAACACTTCACTGTAACAGATGATTAATCACACCATCATGTTACAAAGACCTGGAACAAACTGTATGTCTTGAACTGAAAACCAAAATACCTGGTAATCTATGTTTGCTTTGTGCAGTTAAATATTCACACTATCAAATTAGGAAACAATAAAGCAATTTATTGATCCCTCTTATCAATTAGTCACACACACATCCCAGCTGATGGATAAGTCCTGATTACAAACATCTACAAAAGTTATTGTACGAAGTGTAAACTGAAGTGTAAGTTGATGATTGCAATTTTCATATCTGATTACCATATTCCAGAAAAGGCAGTCAAGAAGCCAAATGTCCAAAGCAGCTGTAATGTCTGCAAATGTGAAAATGATTTCCACAATCTCCGTCCGACACCAGAAAAATTATTTCCTTCTTCTTTGTTAGTGGAATAATGTCAAGTTACTGAAGCTTAAATGGCTTGAGTGGCTTTCAGTTTTTATATCCATTCACTGTCTACTTCTACTTTCACACCTGACATGGAACAGTTTGATCACTGTGGGGGAGGAAATAATATGAAATATAAGGAAGTTAAAAGTGCTTTTCTTTAGAAGGCTATATTCAAGGTAGCAGTTATATGACTATGTTTTCTTTAAGTTGTGATTTTCAACTGTCCAGGGTCTTTTCCTGGAATGAAAATTTAGGAGGCAAATGCCCTCTTCAACTAAAAACAATGATGCACTCTTTTAACTACAGGAATCGATCATAGCTACATGATGGATTTTCTTAAGAAACATCAATTATCTAAGAAAAAATAAAGCCATACAGTAATGTTCCTAATATTATGTCTACATCCTACAGGAAAAGAACTTTCTGCAAACATTGTTCTAAAGTCTTTGTACTGAAGGTGAACTTTGAAATCCTCAAACCATACCCTTTAATTAAGATAAACCCATGATCTCTCGCATCCGAGGCAGATGTTCTAACCACTAGGCCACCAGAGCAGTTCTGAGATAAACTAAAAAGAATTATAATTCAATAATAACAAAGTCTGAAGGAGCATAGAATTTGTGAATTTAGCAAATAAAAACATTTCCAAACAGGTTAATGGTAATATAAGGCGCAGTGCCAATGAGAAATTGCAAACTTTCACATCTTAAACATACATTTGCTAAACTTTGGCGACTCTAACATGAGTTACATTTTATGTTGTTTCAAGATCAAAAAGCTGTTTGAGTTGACATCAACTTTCTGTGTTGCAGTTTGAAATCTGATGCACATCATAAGAATGTGTTCCATTGTCGGTAGACAATATCATGATACGTATTCCAGTTGAAACCAACAATTCATAAGGTACACATGTGTAATATGTGCGTGTCTTATACACGAGTGACACAGTACCACCTAAACTATGAATTCTTCCTTATCAATAATGCCACTCTCCCAATTCGATGTTTTGAAGCTTGTTTGTCAAATTTTCATTCCACACATGGTACGAAGTATATAGAACACACTGACTGATATAACACCTATAGTCCCTACATGGAATGTTCCATTTATAAATGGACTTGAGCTGCTTCGTCATTACCCTTGACACTAATGTATTGCAGCACTTGGGAAAACAACCTTAATGTTTTCATCTTTACTGAAGTGAAATGTTTTGTGTAGTCCAAGAGGTTCTTAAAAATAATTGCTGCAAAACAATGTTATGGAAATTAGAGAGATTGTTTCTGAATATTTGTATTGTTTAACACTGCAAAGATATATGACGATAAATAATAATAATAATAATAATAAAAATAATAATAATAATAACTTATTATTATTATCAGTGCATGTATTATTTTTAATCGTATTGTTTTTGATAATTTGATCTTTGTATGATTCAATTGTAAATCTGTGGAAGTGAATAATTGCAAGAATAAGGTACATTTCAACAATAAAAATTGTTTAACTTTGCCCATTTTGAATAGAGTAAAAGTAACCGTTTCAAATTTGACCTAAAATGCCCCACACCCATCTGGAAAAATCCAGTGATTTTAACTGACAATAAAAATGTGTTTATCCCGTGTTAGAGCACAAACTACTTCATCATTTAATGGCGACTATGTTACAGAAGTGATAAAAAGACTCAAGGAATTGTACTCATAAAAAGAGTATTAAGTTCACATGTCCTTTTTTACCATGCATTTTTAAAATAAATGTGTGATTTGAATTTTTTAACACAGCTTTAACAATTTTTTCAGTCATATCGCTACGATGTCTGGCAGTTTAAAGTGATGTCTAGCACTTGGGCATCATGACGCAGACATGTAGCATGATGTCCCACCCAGTCACATTATCCTGACACCAGGCTGACCAGTCCTAACAATAACATTTTAATATTGAACCCACAACCTCCCGCATCCGAGGTGGACACTCTAACCACTAGGTCACCAGAGCGGTTTAAAATAAATGATTAAGTGATAATGTGTTGACTGAAATTCAGGCGATGTGTGGGGTGGGATGCATATGTAATTTCATAACCTGGATGTTTCATACCCAGCATTTCTACATGTGCTGTTGTATTTCTGTTAAAATTAGTTGAATTTAGAAAAAATTAATTACCAATATTTAAAATTATTATTGTCATTAAAAATGAAAAAAATGTCAAATTTTAAAATTGTTCAAATAACAATAACATCAGAAAAAATATATTACAATTCTAAAATGGATCTTAAAATAACAGTTTGTGTATACGAGTATTATAGTGCATTAAATCAGAATTAAGAATAGGTGTATAAATAGTATTTAAGTGATGTACGAATAGAACAGAACATCTGTACGTATGGGCTGTTAGAGACCAAGATGTATTTACAAAGTGATCAATGAGATTAATCATTGCTTCATTATAAAGATTACTAGTTAATTTGCTCTATCTATTTTCTCTAATATGATATTTACAGTTTTAAATAATGGTACTGGCCTGCCATATTATGATCTGTTGTTCAGAAACTGCAGCTACATTCTATTTTTAGATATGAAGTAGTGATTCATGACAACACACAAGGGCCACTGCTAAACATTCCTACCAGCACCCAACACTTTGGCGCTAATTGTTAACTCATTACCCCTGGCACCACGTTTATGCATCAGGAGGTAGTACCTGACTTCTGAGCTTTGTAGCATCAATGTCAGTTAAGATACATCAAAATATTACAGAAAAGAAGACAGATGTAGCTCCCCAATGATATCCCATAATTAGGACTTTTTACTTGCATTACAAAACACAGAGGGAAAAATGTATATTTTGAGACCTGATGATTTTACACCAAAAGTTAACCCATTAATGGAAGCAGATTTTGTGTTTGGAGGTGGAGGAAGAACCCTGAAAACCCTGGGAAGAACTACTGACCCGCATGAAGCCACTTGCATAATTTTTCACGTGCTGGTTGAGCCTGATACTTGAACTCGTGTAGAGGGCGCTGAAATGTCAGTCATCTGTAAATGCATGTGCTGTACACCATTTGCCCACCCAGAGTTATGCATACAAGTGTAATGACAATATTTGATCCAACTGGGTTATTATAAAAAATTTCAGCAGACATATTTTAATACATGTGTGAAGGTCTTTAAATAATTTGTGTACATATTAGCATTTAATGGTGTCCTGCACAATAACGGCTACCAGTATATGGTATTAACTAAAAGGTCCAAATAAAAAAAATGAAGAATTGCTTAAAAATTGTTAGAATGACAAACCCTTCCAAAACAAGGCAAAATATAAATGGTAGATGTTAAAATTCTGTAAATTTAAAAAAAATCAAAAGACAAAAGTAAAATGTGCAAAGTCCATAAAACATGGACATTGTTTGAACAATGTTTCTCAGCCTATATCCCACCAACTGTGCATGAATCTGAAATGTGAAAATAATTATACTTTATAGACAGTCTGACACAATGGTTTTTTAATGCAAGTTTTCAAATTCAGACTGGTTGCTTTAACTTTTTATTTGTGTGCAGTATCAAACTCTGTTGTGATTGACTCCATCATCAAAGATATCTGGATCCAAGTTTCCTGGCAATGTATCAAAATGGAGATGGAGTCTTCAACTGTGGCAAGGCTGACAATATGGAATTGAAAAAGAAAAAGAAGCCCAGATGAGTTCAGATTATTGCATGTGAGTGGAGTCTCTGATTTCATTGAATTTACTCTGAATAAGGATAGGATTTGTTCAAGACTTTTTTTGGAGTAGCTAAGTTCACATACATATTTTGGGGATTCTAATAACCATGGTGGTGGATTTCTGAACGCAGAATTTTGCAGCATTTCCAACATAGATTTTTTCAGAAACATAGTGATTTGATGATATGAGCACCTTCAGCAGATGACCGTAGAACATGTACAAAGTTTCATGGTGATCTACCCAAATCCATGAAATTAGTTGCATTAAAAAAATCCTGTCATACACTACATCAAGCTCGAAGTCAAAAAGAGCAATATAAATTTGTTTGCATGCATATCAAAAGATAATGGCCATAACAGGCAACAAGTTTTAAAGTGATAAATGAGTTTAAGCCCAGCCATATTCAGTCAGGCATTGTAATCAGCTGCAGGTTGAATAGAGTAGTACAAATGAATGTGGAAAGTAAAGTGTTGCTATGTGCATCTGTAAATGATGACCATAACAAGTAAAAAGATTCATGGACATTCAATGAAACATTTGTGACTAGCTGCATTCATAAGATTCTGTCATATACTGCATCAAGCACCAAGTCAAAAAGGGCAAAACTCTGGCAAAGAGGAAAGGAGCATAATAATTTATTGACATTTTTCCATCTTCAAATAAAAGCCACAATGCCAAGTTTTACAATGGTCCATAAATGACATTTGACTAGCTGCATTCACAGCATGTTGTCATACACTGCATTCAGCGCCAAGTTAAAAAGGGCAATAACTAGCACAGAAGCATAACAATTTGATACTTTTGCATCATCAGATGATGATAGACATAATGCCAAGTTTACAGTGATCTATAAAACAGCTCTCTGACTAACCACATTCACATGCTGTCATACACTACAGTTATCATCAAGTCAAAAATGGCAATAACTAACTCTTGCAAAAAAGCAAAGTAGCATAACAATTTATTGATACTTTTGCATCTGATGATGATAGACATAATGCCAAGTTTACAATGATCTATAAACAGGTCTCTGACTAACCGCATTCACATGCAGTCATGTTGTTGTTGTTGTTGTTGTGGGGTTTAACGCCATTTTTCAGCACGATAGGCTATACATGGCGGCCAGTATTAATGGTGGAGGAAGAACCCGGAAAACCCCGGAAAGAACCACCGACCCACGAGAAGCTACTGGCAGGCTTTCTCACATGCCCACATTGGCTGAATCTTAGACTCGAACCGCCGCAGACAGAGGTGAGATGGCAGTGATCCGTAACGAAGAGCGCTTTAGACCACTCGGCCACTCGGGGCCCCACATGCAGTCATACACTGCCTTCATCATCAAGTCAAAAAGGGCAATAACTCTTGCAGAAAGCAAAGTAGCATAATAATTTACTGATAATTTTGAATCATCAGATGACAGCCATAATGCGGTGTTTACAATGATCTATAAACAGCTCTCTGACTAACCGCATTCACATGTTTCATATATTGCATTCATCAAGTCAAAAAGGGCAATAACTCTAGCAGAAAGCAAAGTAGCACAATAATTTATTGATAATTTTGTATCATCAAATGACAGCCATAATAAGTTTTACAGTGATCCATTAATAACTCTCTGACTAGCTGTATTCACAACATACTGTCATACATTGCATTCAGCCAAATGCAAAAAACAAGGCAATAACTTGAACAAAAATTGCAGGATGATTTGTTGTTATGCACATCTTCTGGTGATGATCACAAGACTGACTATGTTTGAAAGCAATCCATAAAAAACTGGGGGTCAACTTGTGTGCACAAAATTATATCAGATGTAAAGATGGAAGGACATAAAAAAATTGAAAGTAAATTTTTCTGAATCAACAGGGTGATAGAGTATCATTCAAGAGGAAGTCTAGACAATTTTTTTATGTGCAACTGCATTGACTTTAATCTCACAGTGAAAATTGCACTGAAAGAGGAAGGTAAATATACCATGCAGATTCAGATACTCAAAGCAACACAAAATATAAATACCAGAATGAATATTGCCTTTCACTTGCCCAGTCTGAACAATGTGCCCATTATTTTGACGAGTTAATATTCTCCCTCTTAAAATGTCCACTGACCACCAAAATGACCTCCAACTCTACAGACCAAAGAAATTGTATCAGTCATCTATATAACAGCTACTTTTAATGTAAACTAATACTGCAGAGATAACACTGATGCAACTTTACAGACCTTTAAGTAAATATTACAAAGAGCAAGAGGGGCTCCGAGTGGCTGAGAGGTCTAAGGAGCTCTCCATTATGGATCATTGCCATCTCACCTCTGTCTGCGTGGGTTCAAGTCTCCGATTCGGCCATTGTGGGTATGTGAGAAAGCTTCCAGTAGCTTCTCGTGAGTCGGTGGTTCTTTCCAGGGTTTTCCCGGGTTCTTCCTCCACCATTAATACTGGCCACCATGTAAAGCCTATCGTGTGCTGAAAAGTGGCGTTAAACCCCACAACAACAAAAACAAAGAGCAAGAATTTTCAGAATTTGATTATCACAGTTGTCACTGTAAAGCCTTGCTTACCATCTCTACCCAATTATAATTCAAAACCCAAATGTGAACAATGTAGATGCAGACCTGGCCCAGTCATCATAAACCTTTAGACAGCATTCTGAGTAATAATTGTTATTCCAAACTGGGAAACCTTACTTGAAATATACAAATGCTGGATTTGGAATTGTCTGAATATTTTTAATATCACCTGGTGCTGACTAAAGATTTATGATGGAAGGATGGTAGGACCTGTTGTCAAATATTTTGCAGATGAGTTTATAATGACTGCTTGAAATGGTAACTATGGTCAATAGCATTGCCTGAAGCTGGGTGGGCATTGCTGGAGAGTAATTCACACAACTACATATTTGTTTTTCTTAGGGTCATCAGACAGACCAAATTAACATGGGATATGTATATATCCAAGCCATAATGCTGAGATCTGTTCCTATCAAATGAGTTCCTTTTTCCAATCCTGAACAAGTAATAAATATAGAGTATTTACCATATATACTCACTTCTTAAGTCCACTTAAACTGCAGACAACAAAGATCCAGATCCTCCATAGCATAATGTGCCTGCAGATCAGGGTCTATACTGTTTGTTCTACCAATTACTCCTATCAAACTACATAGACCCATCTGACTGTGCATTATACAATGGCAGATCTTGGTCTGAATTTGTCTTATAAGCGAGTGAATATGGTATTACATTCTCCTTCTTTGCTGCTTTCCAGATATCTTCTGTACAGTGTGATTGGAATTAAAAACAAAATGGGATAACAGCTAAATCAGTGCATCTAAAGAATCTGGACACCAGTGAAACACCCATAAAGAACCAGTCTGGATGTATAATACAGAAATAAGAACTGAACTTGAATAGGGTAGCAATGTAATAAAACAGTGATACATACCATAATAATAATAATAATAATAATAATAATAACGAGGACTTTGTATAGCGCCTAATCTTTAGAAGCTCTAAGCGCTTTACAACATCAGACAACACCTATAAGATAAAAATCATATAATAATATTATTACAAAAACAAACACCATGAAATTAGAAAAACATTAAAAAAATAAAAAACATGCTGAGAATATTTCAGGTAGGAAACATTATTAGGTCTTTAAGTTTGTTCTTGCAGTCGAAATAAGTGAGTTTTGAGGGCCCTCTTGAACATGATCACTGTGTCTTTGTGTCTAAGTTCAGTGGGCAATTCATTCCACATTGCTGGGCCCTGGTATGCAAAAGAACACTGTCCATATGACTTTGTTTTCATAGTGGGAATAATGAGTATACAATTGTCATAAGAGGAGCGTAGTATCTTGCTGGTGTGTACACATGGGTGAGGTCAGATAGGTATGTTGGACTAGAGTCCGACAGTGAAACGTAGCACAGAGAACAAATTTTGTGTTTGATTCTGGATCGAATGGATAGCCAGTGTAGGGTACAGAGCAGCGGGGAGGTGTGCTCTGATTGTGGTACTCTAAGTATGATCCAAGCAGCTGTATTTTAAACTTGTTGAAGTTTCTGGAGTAGATATTGATACTGATAAGTTGACATTGATGATAGATACAGTTTATCATACTGCAATGCCCATATTAAGATGCACAAAATACCATATATAATACTCACAAGTCAAACTACAAACAACAATCCCACTCTGTTGTCGCATAATGCACCTGCAGATATGGGTTTATCCTGTTTATTTTACCAACTACTCCTAATAAACTGCACAGACCCAGATCTGCCAGCACATTATGCAACAGCAGAGCATCGTCTGTGCAGTTGCATTTGGATTCATTTTACATGTGAGTATATACGGTATGTTTATACATGTATTTTAGCAATGCTCCTATGACAATATATCACATACAACTTGGGGACTAAACACAATTTTGTAAGATTTTTACAGCTACAAGCAGTAAAACCAACTTTACTGGACTTGCATTAAAGATTAATTAAAAACATTTAAGATTAAAATTTTGTATCTGTTTTCTTTCAATTCTGCTGTGTTATAGCTAGTTTTGACAATATTGCATTGCATATTTTGTAAACTCTTTGGCAAGCAAATGTTAAAGACAGTAATAAACTGTAATGAAAAAGTCGAGCTATTTAAAATTTATGGATATACAAATTTGCACTAGGTATATGTCAAATTAGGATCTCTATATGATGATGATATCACAACACATCTTGACATCTGATGTACAATGGCGATATCCTACTCCAAACAATAGCATGAACCATTCCAGGTTCTAGTACTGTATTTACTAGTTTCATAATTTAAGGATGTACCATATACATGTATACTGCATACAAGATGAGCCCAACTACAAACTGCACAGACACAGACCTGCCATCACATGATGCTTTGGCAGTTCTGGGTCTATGCAGTTTGTCATAAGTAATCAGTAGAACAAACAATACAGACCCTTATCTGATAGTGCATTGTGCAATGACAGATCAGGGTCAGTGTTGTTTGCAGTTGGACATAAAAGCGAGCATATAGTGTTTACTGCACTTGCAACTTTGAAATGATGCAATCATAACATATCCTTGATATGTCACTTGTTACCTCAGTGTGTCATCACCTAATGACCTTTGAGAGGAACTGGAATCAAGATGATGTGGCTGCAACTCCACTTTAATACAGGGATCATAAATCTTTATTTTTTTCTTTTGGTATCAATATTCACAGAATCCTGAGGGTATGGGATTGGGTGTGAATCCCAAGCCAGATGGGTACACCTAAGGGATTCAGCAAAAGCAATGATACCAGAAAACATAATGATAGCTATTTCAAATTTTAAAGAAGTCACTGAAATTTACAAATGCATTTTGAAGATTCCATAGTAAAGGTACCAACCTGGCACATTGTCTGTACCTTTAAAGAATAATAATAATCATAAAAACACTACTGTGAAAGAAACTGACAGTTGTTGTTGTTGTTGTTGTAGGGTTTAACGCTATTTTTCAGCAAACGATAGGCTATACATGGCGGCCAGTATTAATGGTGGAGGAAGAACCCGGGAAATCCCCGGAAAAAACCACTGACTCTCGAGAATCTACTGGCAAGCTTTCTCACATACCCACATTGGCTGAATCCGAGACTTGAACCTACGTAGACAGAGGTGAGATGCCAGTGATCCATAATGGAGTGTTTTAGACCACTCGGCGCCCCCAAGAAACTGACAGTCAACAATAATTATTATAATGATACCTTGGGAAATTAGTAGTACCTAATGACTTTTAATAACCCCTAACATGCTGGTTGTTTCTAAATTCCCTATTATATATTAATATTTGTATGACAGTGATAAAATTCACCTAACATCAGAGGCATCTGAAAGAGGAATGTGATCTTTAACATGTACAAATTGAACAATTTATAAAAACTCATTCATCTATTATACAAATGGTGAAAAGTTTCTTTTCTATGTAATGACCTTTAAGTAAAATTACATATTAAACTAGCAGTAAGTGTTGAGTACACCAAACAATATTATTTTGTGATTTTAATGGACTGGATTCTTAAATGTGTAAACAAAAATATTTTTTCCGATGATAAATACTCAATGATTTCACCAGAGGTAATCCTTAATCTCCATATGCCAAAGTTGATGTATAAAATGCACAGAGTATAAATCTGATATATGCAAAACAGGGACAACATATGGTTTTCATTTACAAACCTTATACATGAATTGGGACTGCACAGACAGAAATCTTTCATCAAGTCCTTCAGTGTGCAGAATGCAAATGTAGGCACTAATTCAGTCAAGTTCATGAATTGCAGAGACAAATCCTGTGATTTATATTCAAAGGATGGTAGCATGGGTTTAAGACAAATCCTGTGATTTATATTAGAAGGATGGTAGACTGGGTTGATGGTATAGTTATAGGAATACTGTCAGCATCTGTTTGGACTGACACTGGATTGGTTCTATGATAAGCCCTGTGTTTATAAAGTGGGAGTTGGCTTATTTTCATAAGCTTTCTTAATTAAACAGTTGCCAAAGTCAGAGTAGGCATCTCATCAGTGGAATTACAGTACTGTAGTTTACCCCCACCCCTTACCAATTTCCATGCTGTGATGGTATTGAGTCAAAATGGCTTTTCATAGAAAGTTTTCTAAAATAAAATTTGTTAAATATTTGTACCACCAGCAATGATTTAAACACAAGTGTTCCATGAAACCTAGTGTCTTGCCTGCATCTATATGCTTGTCATTATAATGAATGTACTGACTTTCGTAACATTTTCACACAAAATTTTCACATTACTAACCATAATGCTAAAGCAGGCTTGACTGACAAGACCAACATTCTCAATAAAGCAATTAATGCTGAAGATATGCCCCTTTAAAAGAATAATTTAACTCAAAACTTTTACATTATTAGAACAATAGAACATTCTTTCTGCTATTGCATACAGGACAGGGATTCTGATGTATTAACTTCTGACCAATTTCAATGTATATCAAAAGTTTCAGATGAATGCTGCAGCAATTGAAGAAATAGGTGACTTTGAAAATGTTGAACACAAAATGTCTATTATTGCCCACAGTGATGAATCAAGCTTTTAGCTTAAGATGGGAGTTATATGTAAAATAAAGGAAATCATGTGTGTACTCCTTTTTATATTTATAAAAACAAAGAAATAGAAAATAATTTTTTAAAATATTTTATATAACTTTTCACTACATATGCCTAACCAATGTGGAAACCTTTTTGTTTGGCAACACTTTTAAATTAGTGAAAGCAAATGTTCAATAAATTGTTCACTAACAGTGTTGATGAAATCTGAAAATTGTATTTCATAGTTTAAGTTAGAATTTGATGCAAGAAAAAAAAAAAGATACCGTGGACAAAGAAAATGTATAATTCATGAATTAAAATTTAAGCAAAATCTTGTATATACTTGTTTTTAAGTATTACCTTATGTACTCACATACCGGTGATGGAGTCCAACTTCACATAATGCACAGGCAGGTCTGGGTTTACGGTTTGTAAGGAGTAATTGTTAGAACAAACACAGACCCTGATCTGCAGGCACAATATGCAATGGCAAATAAGGATCTGTGCTGTTTACAGTTGGATTAGACTTGTATGTCAGTATAGATGGTACATAAAATTTATTAATTTACATTGTATAAAGCCATTCATGACAATACCTGAGAAGCAATAAAATGAAAAATCATACATTCCTCTATTATCATCAGAATGCATTGCCTATCACACAGACAGCAAGATGCTTTATGTATATACACCAGGAAATGTTTTTTTAAAAACAGCATATTCATCACATATTTTTGTAGACATTGAGAATTATATTATTACACAAACTGTCCACCCTATGCATTTTTTTAATTATAATAAATTACAAAGATAATTTATCTTATTGTAAACATTATATTCTATATAAATGTATCATCTCTGTTTCAAACTCTTGTTTTGGTTGCTCTGGGTTTAGCACTATGTATCAGCGCATGAACCCAGGAAAACCACAGTAAGAAGTCCACAGACTCCAAAGGAAGCTACTGGCAAGCTTTCTCACATACTGACATTGGTCAAAATTTATTAAAACCTCTTTATGTCCACTTTATGCAAATGAACACTTCCTTGATGGTCATTGCTTGTCATCGCTTGATCATCACTCTACTACACTGAACATGATAACTCTATCCCAAGCTGAACCCACTCACTGAGCTGTGTAAGTAACTGACGAACAAAAATTTCCAGACTAAACTCATCATACAACTTTATGTTTCAAATTTCATACTGATATTCAATCAAGAACAGATTACAGTTCTGGCTATAATAATCTACTGGTCAACTCAGCATAGGGAAGGAACAACTCTGATGGCCTGCTGGTTGGAGCATCTGCCTTGGACGCAGGAGGTTGTGGCAGGTTCGAACCCTGACTGAGTAATACCAAAGACTTATAAAAATGGTACTAACAGCTGCCTCGTTTGGAGCTCAGCATTAAGAGGTTAGTTTAAGGACTGGTCGGCCTGGTGTCAGGATAACGTGACTGGGGTGGGACATCATGCTACATGTATGCAACATGATGCCCCATGTGCTAGACATCGCTATAAGCTATATTTTTTTTTTTAAAATCCAAAAATCCAAATCCAACCCAGGAAAGGAAGGGAAGGAAGATTTATTATGCCTGGTAACTATTATATATGTATCCCCTACGACCTGTACAATTTACCTACGACCTGTACAATTTACAGGTAGTCTGACCACATGGGAACTTGGTGTGACCATATGATTTGTATGTTCTGGCTACTTAATTCAATTAAATGTTCAACATCCTGTCTAATATAAATCTCCTACTGTTACCACTGGCCTACTGGCTCTTGAGCTAATACACTACTGAAACTTGCATTCTCTGAATTACACAGCTTCCACACATATCCAGTCTGTGACAGCACCTACAATATACATCCTGTCTAGCAACAGAATTTTTGAACTGCTCTAGTGGCCTAGTGGTTAAAGCGTCCACCTTGGATGCGGGAGGTCGGGGGTTCAATTCCAGGCCAAGTCATACCAAAGACTTATAAAAATAGTACATACAGCTGCCTTGCTTGGCATTCAGCATTAAAATGTTATTGTTAGGACTGGTCAGCCTTTTTTCAGGATAATGTGACTGGGTGGGACATCATGCTACATGTCTGCGACATGATGCCCCAGTGCTAGACATCACTATAAACTGCCACAATGCAAACATTGTAGCGATATGACTGAAAAATTGTTAAAGATACGTTAAAAATCCAAGTCACACACACACGCAACAGAAGTTTGAGCTAAATGCCATTAAATATTGTCCCAAAAGACATTGTGATTACTCCTAAGTGAAATGTTGATGGAGTAAAAATGTTGGAACAACAGTGATACATAAATTACATCCAAGATCACAAAATTTTTGTCTTTATTTTGAGATTTTTTTAAATTAAATTAATTGAATATTACACTTCAACCAATTAGTCCACAAGTTATGAATTGATCTAAAAAAATCTTAAATGAAGAAATGTTTTCTGTACTTGGATCTTAAGAATAAATAAAGGTTATCAAGATATAATTTATTAGTTTAAATCAAGAACTGGATTAACTAAAATTCTGACATTCTGAAACTTGCATCTCTACATCATCAGTTTAAAATGAGAGGTAATAAAATTCCATAATCTTAGTTCTGGGACCATGTTTTTGACCTTCGGACCCAGCTACTTATTTTTCATTCCTCCCCAATCCAGTGGAAAAACTGAATCATAACAGATCTATTGAACCATATAGATGAAAATATAGGCAGAAATAAGCAACAAAACCAAGGGATCCAACAGGAAAATATATTTACTGCTGTAAGCGAAATACAGATTTCACTTGTAATAATGCAATAGCTTTAGTCCATAACTGCCATCTGCATTATGGATGGAAATTTAGTATAGAAAGAATAAGATAAATTTTAACGAGTACTTGTATGTGTATCTACTGTGTGTGCATGTGTGTGTACATGCATGGATGCACAAGCACGCACCTGCAAAACAAAAATAAACTAAACAACAGTCAAATATATAGCAATAATTTCATTTTATGTTAATTAAATATATGTTTCACTTCATGGCATCCATGTACCTCAATTTGTTGTTGTTGTTGTAGGATTTAATGCCATTTTCAGCACACAATAGGCTATACATGGCAGCCAGTATTAATGGTGGAGGAAGAACCCGAGAAAAAACCCGGAAAGAACCATTGATCCACAAGAAGCTACTGGCAAGCTTTCTCACATACCCAGATTGGCCGAATCTGACACTCGAACCCATGCAGACAGAGGTGACATGGCAGTGATCCATAACAGAGAGCACTTTAGACCACTTGGCCACTCAGGGCCTCACCTCAATTTGTCAAACAATAACATTTGAAAAATATAACAGTCATATAATACTAGATGAAGTACTGTGGTTTAGTTTTGATCAGGGGTTCCATAGTGGTACCGTGTCCAGGTAGTAGTCCATATTTGTGTTACAGTGAATGGCATTATAATGAGAGACAGATGTACTGCACAGAATATAATGTACAGTATTACATGACTGATGTGACTTCAATGAAATCTTGTGAACAATGGACCAGACCCGGCATACATGGGATTTAAATATACAGAACCCTGAGATTAAGAAAATACATTTTCAGCTCCTGTTTAAGGCATGTGCAATCTACATCCCACAATCTGGTTTTATCTAATTATTTACATCATAGTGCCCTTGAGGAAGTTGCACATGCCTGGTCTATTATGAAATTCCTTCTCAAATATTTATCTGCCACTTCCTAAAAAAAAAAACCCAAAAGCAAGCAGAATTTCAACAAGTTTATATATATAATGAAACAAAATCTTAGAAATGTTCATAAAAAAAGCCAAAAATGTTGTATTTGAAAAGGACCAAATAACTAAAAGAATGCACTGATTTCCATTTAAAATAAAAGCAACTAAATGCTATAGCTATCTGCAATCAAGAGCAGACCTCTAAAAACTAATTTCTCTTTGGAAAAGAACAATGAAGTTGATTATACTATGCAACAATATGATACAGGATCCAAATGAAGTTTTGGTGCCCTATTTCAAATCTTAACACATGAATAATAGCACAAGACTGTTCCATGAACTGATTTTGCATTCCAAGCATAAACACATGGAATTCCTGGAATAACTTTCACAGACTTCTGCACCTATCTTTTTCAGGCACTGAGCTCAATATCCCACCTCTGCCACCAATTTGCAGTATCTCAATCATTCACAGATTACTACCTACCCTGATGAGCTTTTCTTGATCAAACATACTGCAAGGTGGCACCACAGCCAGTACATGCCCCTGTTAGATCACCTGTAACTTCTGATTCCAATGTCTGGGTAGATGATGCAGTTATGGTCAAAGTGTTAACTCCATAAACAACAGCCTGTTGCATCAAATTGCCTGATTCATTAAGAGAACAAATGCAAGACTGGTTAGCTTGTATTTTGACAACGTTCTGGAAACCGACCTGGAACCAGTCTATTTTGAACTTAAACTAATTTGGCTCTGCTTCAGTCCGTTTTTTTTATTGGAGGGATAACAGTTTACATTAGGCACACCAGATATTTCAAAGAGTTTCTCCACCTACTTGCTGCTATAGCAAAAGCCTAGCTGTGTTAACAAGTGGATTTTATGAACATATAAATGAATTCTATTATGGTCAATGAATTATAATCGAAATAAGTATTGAATACTAGGGATGTAACACCTACACAACTTTAAACTTTAAATTGATTTTATTTAACATTTACAAAACTTGAAACCCTTTAGCAACACTATTTCGCTAATTATAATACTTATCTGTAATGAACATATGGTAATATTTCAGAACAGAAACCTGTCATCCAAATACTTCACTGATATTTTTTTAACTCTCCCATTTAAAACAGACAAGAACTGATAAATCTATGTATACAAAGGATACACAGGGAAAAGAAATCAATACATGTCACATTATACAAGAAATGCAGTCCAAATCAGAGAAGCAGAAATTTTGGGTAACAATGACCTAATTCTGTAATGACAGAGTACTGCGCATCAAGATACATCCCGTGGCCAATTTTCCTGATTCCAGATAGAAAGATAATGTACATAGCATGCAAAAAAATAACCCACCGTGGTCTTAAGCTAAACATAAACACTTAACCTAAACCAGCAAACTATGAAATATAGGTTACAGTGACTTTTTCTGTAAAGTTGTGGTACTATGATTGATGTTAACTGGGTTCCATGGCATTTCAAACACATTATTGCCTACATTATGCTATGGAAATGGGTAGCAAATCTGGTCAAGAGCTAAAGCAAACATTTAATCTGAACATTTACAGTGTGAAATGTACATCACATTGACTTTCGCTAAAAGGGTTTGCTACTAAGAGAAATATTTTGAAATTTCCCCGTCTATCTGTTGCTATATAACAATAGCCTAGCTGTGTTAAAAAGTGTATTTTATGAACATGTAACTTAATTCTATTAAATGAATTATAATCCACATACGTATTGAATACTACAGATGTTACACAACTTCAAAGAAGAGGTCAATGGAAACTAATGAAACTGATTTTGTTAACATTCACAAATCACAGAAGACAAGTTCTTGTCAAAACCCTTTTGCAACAATGTCTCACTAATTAATACTTATATGTAATCAATGTATAGTAAACTAATATTTCAGAAGATAAGCCAATCATCCAAATACCTGACTGATATCTTTCATTAACTCTCTTTTAAAGTAGGCAAGAATTGATAAATTTATGCAAACAAACCATACATAGGGAAAAGAAATCAATTACATGTCACCTTGGGTCACCTAGGCCAGCTCAGCTTGCAATGATAAACAGTGCAAAGCCAAATCTGGGCCTGTGGAAAACAATCACATGAAATGAAAACAAGATGACACAATCAAGAAGAATGCTCTTAGATCAATTTAGCTAGACAACAGCCTTTATGTCATTTTTAATTTCATGCAAATTATGAAACCACAACTCTTACAAGATGCTATCAAAATGTCTCTGCATTATGTAAACAATAAAGGAGATGGGGTGGAGAGGTGTATTTTTTTCTTCTTCTCCATGTATGCATTTGTTTTAGTTACAAATTCTACCAAAAAAGTTTCTTACAGTGTGAGTGAATTACTACAGTGATTGTGCAAATGTCAACCTCAGCTGATGAGTCCCCAAACTTGTTCTAGTAACAAACATCAGCCAACTGTTGATCCTTACAAATTCCAACCAAATCCAAGGCAATATTTTCACTGTAACTGATGAAACAATAACTAATGCAACCTGCCTGTATTTGGCTTGTCTTCCTTGGTGTACCCATCTTGCCCTAATGGTTACCCATCTTGCCCTAAAGGTTACAGACTTGTTTTAACCTATATGACAGAAGCTGGAAAATCCTTCTAATTCAAATAATGCATATACTCCCTTTCCAGTGGAGTTAAGCTGCAAACGAAAAAGATTCTGCTCTGCTGAAGCATAATGCATCTGCAGATCTTAGTCCATGTTCTTTTTTCTACTGATTACTCCAAACAAACTGCACAGACCCAGATCTGCCAGTGCATTAAATGATGGTAGATCTGGGTCTGTGCAGTTTGTACTTGTACTCGTTTTATGAGCAAGTATGTGCAGTGTCTAAAATGAAACAACTTAATTACTCTTCCCCATCATTATTGGGGGTCGGGGGGGGCCGAGTGGTCTAAGATGCATGCTTTTACAGATGACTGACATCTCACCTCTGTCTGCATGGGTTCCAGGTTTGGCCAACATGGATGTGTGAGTAAGCTTGCCAGTAGCTTTCTGTGTGTTGGTTTTCTTAGGTTCTTGTTCAAACAAATATACTGGCCACCATGTATAGCTTATCTTGTGACAAAAACTGGTATTACACCTGCAAAACAAAATTTAAAAAAACACCAATCCTCCCCGTCATTGGGGAATAGTAAAATGTTTGTAAACGTTAAGATTTATATACAATACAAGGGGATTTCTAATGATAAACACATAATAAACATGTAAAGTCTCTTGCTCGAAACTGAACTCATGCAAGAGCTGGATGACAAGAACCCATTTACCTGGTATGACAGAAATTGGAGGAGAAAATTCTAAAGATTATTCATTAATATGGATTTTGATCATTGCTGAACCCAGCCAAGGTCTTGAACTTATAAGCCTATATTCCAAGTTTGATCAATAGCAGATCAAAAATATGGCCTACTGAGTGATAACAGGATCAGGTAATCACATCTAACATTACCATAATAGTATGCATGGCTTTTGTTCATTCTTGAGTTGTCTGAGATCTGAATGATGTGAACAAATATTCCATGTTTGATGAAATGTGGGTCAGACATGTGGCCTCCAGAATGGTAACAAGTCAAGCTAATTTGATGCTGTATCACCACCTTGTTAGTGTGTACATTTTGATCATTATTGAACTCTGCAATTTCCATAATACAAGCCTGCATTCTCAGTCTGATTAAAATCTGATCTGAAATTTGCATTCCAGAGCAGTAACAAGCAATTGCTGATGGAGTCGGGGGATGGAAGATGCACCACAGACACATGACCATACTGTAAGCTAATTGGCTTTACAGCATAGGTTAACTAAATATTCCAGGTGAAATTAGCAAGATTGCAATGTATCACACCAGTTCTTCTGGTCAATACTCAAGTCACCAAACTGTTGTTATACACTACTAGGACTGCTTTTACATTGTCATTTTGTGTGCTTATTTTCTAATTCTCCAACTTTACATTCAACTTAAGTTGCATGGTAACATGAAACTTGGTTCAGTATGTGTTGTGTTTAGTCACCTATGACCTTGTTTATTCATCAAAAAATATTATGAGCAGATTTTAACTTGTTCCATGTTTATGCCATATCCAATTCTTTCAATCTGCATTTTATTTTTATTTCCACTGCTATTTTATACATTGTTTCAGATGGTCAAGTGGTGTCCATTTTTTTTAATTTTATACTGATATAGGTAACCATACAAAATGGTCTAATCCATATAAAGACATCAATGCTAAATCAATATTAATAAATACATTAGGCACATAACTATCATATATTCATTGAAGAATTAATATAAGCAAATATTCTGTACAAAGATTCAATCCATTTTTGTCTTTTTTTCGACTTGACACTACATGAAATTTCAACACTTTATTCACTCCACCTAATATTTGTCAAGCTCAGGTTGTATCAGAGCATCACTTGGATTATATATTTTTTTAATGTGGCTTAAAAAAAAAAAATCAGTCATATTGCTACAATGTCTGCAATTCTGGCAGTTTATAGTGATGTCTAGCACTGGGGCATCATGCCACAGACATGTAGCATAATATCCCACCCAGTCACATTATTCTGACAATAGGCCGACCAGTCCTAACACTAACCTCTTAATGCTGAGCACCAAGTGAGGCAGCTGTTAGTAACATTTTTGTAAGTCTTTTGGTATGATTCAGCTGGGGATTGAACCCACTACCTCCCGCATCCAAGGCATATGCTCTAGGCCACTGAAGCAGTTAGCATTACTTGGATTATAACTGTTAGATCTGTTAGGCAGTAATACATCTTTTGTTTCATGACAGCAATCCAAACCAATTAAATGTTTCACACAATGCAAATGATGATTTTTGTTCCACTGCTGTAATACCAGTACCACATGTCATCAAGTTAGATATCTTAATTTTCAAGTGGAAAATGAAATTTTGCCAGGACTGTAATTGTAGACCCTTATTAGCCTTGCCATGACTATGATCTTAGATCCTTATTAGACTTGCCATGACTATGACCTTAGATTCTTATTAGACTTGCCATGGCTGTAATTGCAGACCCTTATTAGCCTTGCCATGACTATGATCTTAGATCCTTATTAGACTTGCCATGACTATGACCTTAGATTTTTATTATACTTGCCATGATGATGACCTTAGACCCTTATTAGACATGCTGTGACTGTGACCTTGGACCCTTATTAGACTTGCCAAGACTGTGACCTTAGACCCATATACCCAAGAATCTACAAGTTTCTTTATTACCCAATGTACAAACCAAACTACAAAGTGTGTCAAAGAACTTATCCTTGAATAAAAGTTCTTCTGCAAAACTGTTTTTCTTTGAGGGCTAATCTGTCTGTACAATATTTCGTCAGGACTGCTTTCAATCAAATGACAGGAAGTTTAAAATGGGACATGAACTGAGATGACATCACAGACCCTGAAACATGGGTTCTACCTCATCATGCAGAATAAAAGTTGGCTTTTGGCCTTAAATGACAATTTGGTTTAAAACCAAAATTATAACGCGAAAAAAACCCAACATTTTTCTTCCCTCAGTCTTTGGGCTTGACATTTGTGAACCCAAAATTAATAGCTTGCTTTCTTACCAGACATACAAGTTATCCACAAACTCTGGTGAAGAAACATGGTCAGAAACTTAAATTTTCATGTAAATTCCATTCTCTTCTTTTAGTGAATTTGGTCTTTAACCATTTGACACCAAAAGTGATAGGCTTTTTCCTTATCCCAAGTCCAAACCATCCAAAAATATTTTTCCTGATCTCTGATTTAGAACTAATGTTATTGTGTAAATGTCATTATCTTCTTGCATTCACATTCATCCTGACCTCTGACCTTTTGGCTAAAAAATTGATAGACTTCTTCCTTATCAAGTGTTAAGCCATCCAGAAAGCCTAGTTGTCTGTGAGGTAGAACTAATGTTACTGAATGGAAACTATTTTTCTTCTTGACCCTCACCTTAAACCTTCTGAACCACACGATTCTTCCTTATACCAAGTGCAAATCAATTTATAAAGTTAGGTAAATGTTGACAAAAAACTCAAGTTCGTGTGTGGAAACCATTTTTCCTTTCAATGACATTGACCTTTTGACCCCAACTTCAATGCGGTTTTTTTTCTTCTTCATATCACGTGTGCAAACAAGCAATAAAGTTTAAACCAGGTCTGCTATTTGGAAATAATGTTATTGTCTAGAAACCATTTTGCCTCTTTTAGCAACTGAGACATTGACTTTTAACCTTTTGACCCTGAAACTGCTTCTTTATTACCTAATGTGCAAGCCATCCAAAAGGTTTAGTAACTGTATATGGTAGACAACTCAAGTTATTATGCAAAAACAAGTTTTCTTCTTTCAGCCACTATCACCTTTACCTTTGAACTGTTGACCCTGAAACATTCTTCTCAGTTTATTCCTTACTCCCAATGCAATCCATCTAAAAAGTTTAGTAACTGCTGGTAGTGGACAACTATAGAGTTATTCTGTGGAAATGAAAATTAGTTACGGACCAAAAGATGGATGGATTGACGGATGAACAAACTGAAACCAGGGATACCATTACACTCCACTGTATAGCAGGAATACAAAATGTAAGTTACTTATATGTGTTATTTTTAACATGTTTGCACAGAACATACAGGAATAAGAAAATTAAAGAATAAGGTCCTAAGAAACAAAGATTTAAAAGTATACATGAAACACTGAATCTAATGTAAACATTGCATACATTACAGAACACACACTTCAGTGTTCGACTTAAAAGATATGGATTTTATACAGCGTATTTTGTTATTTCAATATCAAGGTCTTGCTGTATGCATTATCAAGTTTATGCAAGCCAGAAGCAATCATGGTAGAGTATTTGGTGCTATTTTTGTGTGTGTGGGGGAGAGTAATTGCTTCCTCTCAAGCTGACTTTGATGTTAAACTGAACAAAAGCTAAGCTATTAGCAATGGGTAAATTATAAAGGACCGTACTCACCCTGATTTACTCCATCGGGCACTAAGATGAGGGTTGTGTTTCAAAACCAAAGATGGAAGAAGACTGGTATTCAGGGTACATAACTCCTTTAAACAATGACATGGAATGCTTGAAATATATCTCCTTCAAAATGTCATCAGTAAAAGCAACATCCCACAAAGATAATAACAGAAGTTGATCAACAAGGTTATAACAATGCCCCAGAAGGAACAGATGAAACACAAAGATCTATAAAACAATGTTCACATTAAAATGCATCAGAATAAACTGATCTGTTCTTGACCATGGCTGTTTACAACCAAATCCCATGAAAAGATACAAGTTAATTGCCAAAGGGCCATAACTCTGTCCTAGAACGAAGAAAGAGACAAAAACCTATAAAATGCACATCTAGGTATAAAAGACAAAGTGTTTACCAAAATTCAATCCAAATATGTTAAATACTTTTGAAGTTTCAATATAAAGATAAGACAAAACTTGACAAGGGGCAAACCTCCAAAATGGAGCAGATAAAACTAAACCCACAAAAGGTACATGCAAGTCTATGATTGTTGTTCTGGTTTTCTGGTTAATGCCATTTTTCAGTGCATGATAGAGTATACATGGCAGCCAGTACAACTGGTGGAAGAAGAAGCCAGGAAACACCCAAAAACAACAACTGACCCATGTGAAGCTACTAGAAAACTTTCTCACATACCCACATTGTCTGAGCCCGAGACCCGAAACCAGGTGGACACAGGTAAGATGACAGTGATCAGTACAGGTGTGCCCATTAGGCCACTCTGCCACTCAGGGCCCCTTGTAGCTCTCTGAGACAGGGTTTATGTTGAATTTGAACACAATATGCTGAATGGTCCCTGAGCCATGCCAGTTACAAGCAACATGGGATATGTGAAGATATTAAATAATTTGTCACAGCCATAATTCCATCTAAATAAAGCTGATATGACAAAGCACATACTAGGTATATTTAAGTCTTTCAGCCATTGCTCATTCCAACTAAAATCAACACTTACTGAATGATATATAAGCTATTCCAGTTGAAAGCAAAAATCCATGAACAGAAATTAAGATAACTGTAAAGGAGAATAACTCAGTCTGAACATGCTCAATGGTTTTTGTGCCATGTCAGTTATATGCAACTTACTGTCTGAGAATCTGAAGTTAAATTTCACAGGCATAATTATCAAAAATGGAGTTGACAAGAAAAAAAAACATAAAAGGCACCCCAACATTCACACCAAACTGCATCATAAATGGTTCTTAAAATTATGCTGGTTAAAGCATCCGATGTGAAGATAAGAAATTTTAAAGGGCCATAACTTTTTACAAAATAGAGTTGATGAGACAAAACCCACTAAAGATACATCTAGGTCTCAGACTCTGTACCATAACAAATTACATCGGACTATACTGAATGGTTCCTGCTGTAGGGGAGACTTAAAATTGATTGGAACAGAGTGGTACTCTGTCTAAATTGGATCGGAAAGATAAGAACATTAGCACTACAGTTTCCTATGAATAGCCCCAAGGAGTACATCTTTGAAGAGATGTCTTACTTTATCTCATGTTTCTTCCTCATTATTTATGAAGTCATCAAGAATGCATGATTTCATGCTGTATGAAAGTCTTTATTATTTTTGCACTAATAATGTGCTTTGTTTGGGATGAAACTCTGACATATATATTTAATTTGTATTGTTTGCCTGACCTCTGTCCACAAATGAGGGTAGGAATTTGGGTCTAGCTGAGAATATGTTTACATGGATCTGAGTTCAGGACACTGGTTTTCCCTGAAAATCTATTGTCTACATATTTTTGTTAGGCTGTTTGCTAAAACTTAAATAAACAGTCTTGAACTGGAAATGAAAGTCCAGAACATTTTGTTGTGACACAAGTCTGAGTAAACAATTATTCATTCCTATTTTAATATCAGTCTTTGTGGAATCACTTTTAGTTGTGTTCAGTTATAATTTCAGAGGCATTTTTAAAATTGTTTATTGGAAATACAAAGTGTTTATTGACATTCTGGGGTAAAACACTATATTGGGATTAAAGTGAATTTACTGAAAGACATTCTGGATTATATCATTGTGACGTATGAAAACTATTGGCATATCAGCATATTAAGGACTATTGGTACATCAGCAAATTAAAGACCTGGGAACACTATAATTTGTGACTTTTGATTGAACTTCTAGGATTAATTGGGATTTAATTCACAATACTGGAAGTCCCTTTTAAATTTTCACTTTTTTATTCTATCTAGGAAATAAATTATTTGTTTAATTCTACAAAACTTGTTTGTTTTGCTTTTTCTGTTACTTAGTTTAAGACAACAGAGCTGTAACACTGAAAAATGTGTTTATCTGAAATGAAGTAAATAAACCTTATGAAAGCCACCTATTCATTGCAGCAGAATTGTAAAATGAAATGTGCAGAATGTTCAATAGCTCATCAATTTACAAAATCTTCCCTTTTCCAATCTTCACACTGCATAAAAAATTTCTGGAAATATGAAAAGTTGGTAATGATCATTTGAAAGAAATAAAGCCTCTAACAACTGACACATGGGAACTTCATGATAATGTTTACAATAAAATGTAACAGTTTAAAGTCAATTTCCTGTCATCGACAGTACAAGACTTCTGTAATTACTACAATCTATAATTTTTCTTTAAATAAAAACAGGTCTCCTGGAGATTGCACTGCACATTAAAGAGCTGAAAATGAGGCAAATTGATATTAAATCAATACCTAGCTTTGTTCTTCCAGTAAATTTTCCTCCTTTGTTCTGAAATTCATATCTCTGATGACATCACATTGATCGGCTGCTGAACTAATAATTGTATTTATGCAATGAAGTGCCACAGAAAATATTTTTTTCGTTTCTAATTGAAATGACAAAACAAATTTGATAAAACAAGATACAATTAGTCAAGAAATTGGGATCAGTGGGATGTTTTCTGCACCAATTTCTTCCAATACTTTGACTGCATGTTATGAATATAATTGTTTCAAAGTTTCTCCATTGTCTTTGCAGCTTCATCCATTATTTGTCAAACACTAAATGGCCTTCACGTCAAGATGCTTTTTCTCGGAGTCGGTCAAATTCTGATCATCAATTTTTTGACAAAAAGTTGGGTAAATAATTTTGCTTTCTGTCAAATTTGGTCAAATTCTGTTAAGTGGCCATTTAGGTTAAACTGTTAATGGTTTTTCTGTTTTTCAGAAGTGGCAACCATATCTGGTGGCAGATTGGCAGCATCAGTACAAATGTTAAAGCCATTGATGACAAGATGCTTTCTGTCAGATCAACAACACTGGCATGCTACAGAAAACATGTTTTACAATAGGCATGTCAAATTTCTTTTGATGTTCACTTGCCCATGGGCAAACAGATCTCAGAGTTTGACTTGCTTAATCAGATTATGTTTTCATCTCATAAGTACCTAAAGTAAATACTAAAATATGTATTGGATATTCATCTCAAATGATCACATAACAAGAAGAATAGACCCAATGCACTCTTCTGCACGTTAACAGGTGATTAATTGATGTTGCAGTTGCAGTGGATCAGTGGTCAGTGTGCTGGACACATGATAAAAAATGGCACTGATTAAAATCCTACCACTGGATTAGCCCAGACTGGCTACCAAAATGTGTTCTTAGACAAGACACTTTACTACTCACCTTGGCACTAAATAACCTACTTGTGTTGCTGTGCCATAAAAATCAAACCAAACCAAAATCACTATGGTTTCATACAAATCTTTCCGCATAATGCCAAAAGTTGGAGGTCTTCTAGCAAGTAGTATCGAAGTTAATTTTTCCTGATGCATTAGGAAATTTGCTTGCCCAAAATGAAAATTAATTTGCCATGTGCAACAGGCAATTTAAACCAAACAAATGTTACAGATTCTGATATGGGGAGGGGTCCATGAGGTGGATGAAATGACAGCACTCACAGAAATTCAATGGACCTTGAACAGGCTGTAATGAATAATGTAAAATTTCCTTAAACTGACTCCCTCTGAGGTCTGGCCACATACATTTCTCCCAATAAAGCAGTATAATAAAGATCATATTCAAATATATTTAGGCCTCACCCTCCAATATGTGTTTCTGGTTGGCTAACCATCCCTGTGTTTATGCTGCCATCCCTCCCAAGCACACCTCCAAAAAAAAATTCAAAAAAATATACCACCCCCATATATATCCCAAAATTGATTTGCACATCTGAGCCAGTTTTGCCCAGTGTATGTATATGTGTATATATATATATATATATATATATATATATATATATATATATATATATATATATATATATATATATATATATATATATATATAATGTTCACAAACAAATCTCTACCTACCTACCCTAAATACTTTAAAACAAGTGCTATAGGAAACACAGAAATTTGTATTGACTCTATAAATTCCAATTTCTTAACCCAACAGTACTGTTTAGGAAATGCTTCACTATAGTTTCGTCTCATTAACCTGACAACAAAAGACCTTTAAATTCAGCTTGTCTTGTATTTAGCTAGAAAATTAAAAACGTGAACATCCTGCCTAATCTAAAAACTATAACAATGACCTTAATGGAGTGCGTGGATGGATGTACACATAAACATGGATGCCTAAGCAAAAAAATTTGCCATGGACGGCATGAAAAAAATGACGATCATGAAAAGACATTAGTTAAACACAGCTGCCAATAAAATGGATGAAATAAAAATCAAGTAAATCATTCCCAATAATGCTGCTTCATGAAATAAGATACAGTGATCCCTCAGTTACATTCTTGTGGGAAGCCATACAACTCTCTGCCTTGTACCATACCAGGCAGGGGCACATGAGCCATATTTAGTCATTTTGTTAGAGAAATTAATACATTGGCCACAGCAGTGTATGTGTGTGTTTTATGGATTTTTAATGCAGCTTTAAGAATTTTTTTACTCATATCACTATGATGTCTGCAGTGTGACAGTTCATAGTGATGTCAAGCACTGGGGCATCATGCCACAGACATGTAGCATCATGTCCAACCCAATCACATTATCCTGACACCGGGCTGACCAGTCCTAACACTAAATTCTAGATGCTGAGCGCCAAGCCAAACAACTGCTAGTACAATTTGTATAAGTCTTTGGTATGACTTGGCCAGAGTTTGAACCCACGACCCACATCCAAGGCTGATGCTCTAACCACTAGGCCGTTGGAGCAGTGGATACAGCAGTAGTAATGCTGCAAATGGATAATCTCACACCTGAGCCAAAAGCTGATTCCTTAAATAGGGATCTTCTTTAGGAAATCCAATTTATCTTTACAAAAAAAATCAGAAGACCTTGGGCTATTCATGAATTATTTCCAACAGGTCTAATAAATGACCATAAGCATTTTTGTTTTATGGACTAACCTAGATCAGTAATATGACAAAGTGTCACCATTTGGAAGCTCTTCTGTCACCACCAAATTTCAAGGGAGACAACTGGTGATGGTGTCCTTGATTGACAATGTCATTTGTCCAGAGGATATTACCAAATGATCTACAACATTTTACAGACAGAATAATGACAAATTATTCATTAGACACTGGTCATGAGACATTCTGAGATAGGTGACAAGTGTTCAATGCTGAAAGATGTACATGACCCATACTGTCATTTTAATCATGTGGCACATAGATCTCTTTGTGAAGCTTCATGCGTGAAACAAAGTGAAAACCATGTACTGGCAATTGCTTGTACTGCCTTGTTTCTGGTTTGAAATAAATTAATTAAATTTAATCACACCAGCTCAAAAATATTAAACGGTTCTTAGGTGGCGCTCTACAATTTTGCATTTTGCATAGGGTTAGGATTTTAAAGAAAAAGAATTTCCCTGGCTTTCTTCACTGGTTATACAGGCTATTTAAAAAAGACCTTGTATATCTTCGGTATAATTCAAAGAACCTTTAATTACCTTTATTTTGATGTATGATTGATGGGTGTAATATGGGTTATAGAGTATATAGCTTGGCCTTACTCCAGATGTGCACCTTTCAAAAAAGTGCTAGCTCTACTGGGTCATTTTCACTTCCTGAACTTCAGAGGTAAATTGTATAAAAAAGAGCCAATAACTTTTTTTACATTTTGTATATTTGGTAATTCATTCATTGCCCTTTCAGAAGCTGGTATTGTCTTGTCTGGCAAAATTAATTTTCCCTATTTTAATAGCTGCAATGGATAGTGTACTTTAGACTAATTCAGGCTGATTTTTTTAGCAGAAGGGAGCATTCATTTTAATTAGCAGTGTGTTTAAATCATGTACAATTTCCAAAAGTACAATATCCAAAGAAATACCATCCACATTACATTAATCTAAAATAGAGGTATGCCACCATTCTCTCCATTGTGCATGTTTTAAATGCAAACAACTTCACCTTACATACGTCACTCTCTCAAAAGTACATAATAACTGGTGAGCGCCCCCTTGGAGCTTTAACAAGAAATTCAACATGGCTGCCATGGTGGCCATATATGAAGTGAGATCAGTACCATTTTCATTTTGGACTAACTAAACGTAAGAAATCATTTGGTGTAACCCCCATAAGATCTTCAAGCTGGTTGCTATGGTGGCCATATTTGATGTCAGAAAGGCACCTTTTACTTTTAAGACCAACTAAACATCTTAAGAAGTCTTATTGGAACCATCTTCATTTACAACAAACTATAGATAATAAAGACTTTTGGTGGAAGTGATAGTGGATGTTAGTCATATTGGATGTCTAAGTGGCATTATTTTCATTCAAGACCAACTAGGCCAGGGGACAAATGTGTGCAAAGTTTCATGGCGATCCTCTAAATACCTTAGGAGAAGTAGTGTGTGTGTGATTTGGATTTTTAACGTAGCTTTAACAATTTTTCAGTCATATCACTATGATGTCTGCAGTGTGGCAGTTTATAGTGATGTCTAGCACTGGGGCATCATGCAGCAGACATGTAGCAAGATGTCCAACCCAGTCACATTATCCTGACACCAGGCCAACCAGTCCTAACACTACCCTCTTAATGCTAAGCGCCAAGTGAGGCAGCTTTTAGTACCATTTTTTCTAAGTCTTTGGTATGACTTGGCCGGGGATCAAACCCACGACCTCCCACATCCGAGGCAGATGCTCTAACCACTAGGCCACCAGAGCAGTCAGGAGGAGTAGGAATAACAAGCTTTAAATAAAGGATGGATGGATGATAGACAATGAAAAACAGGATCATACCATGAACTATTCTCCTCTATGAGTCACAAAGCTAAAATCTGATTTTTTACACAGTTAAGGGTTCAAGCAATCCAAAATGACTTAAACATGCAAACATTAGATGAATATCAGCCCTCGAGTAAACGTTATTACATTGAAAAGTATGGGGACAATCACTGTCCATAAAAATAACAGCTGAATGTACCAAAAACTTCATCGAATTTACACAAGTATAAGATCGCAGACTCATCTTAGTAACTAAACGAAGAAAAATGTGCTGTATGTATTATCTTGGTGAGCTACTGTCTTATTCAAAAACGCAATTATTGAAATCACATTGGTTTTCTTCAACACATTGCCCGCACAGCCAGTTTATAAATCATTAACCACAATAACCAAGGCAGCATATACTTTTTGTTCACTTTCACAGGATCATTATTGCAACAGACTTTTCATTTTTTAGTTAAGAGACAGACGTTGCAACCATGTCATCTTATGTCCAAGTCCCTCCCAAAATTCACAGCAATGCAATTATGGATGGGTGAGAAAGGAAATTTTGCCCGATACCAGGTAGACTTTCTCCACTCACATTTAATCCACACCCACACCCATTTTTGTGAAGCTTAAAAATATTTGTATTTATTATATTATTATTGGGGGGGGGTGCTGACCTGGCAAGATCACATTCTGATCTCAAAACCGGTCAGCTCCAGGAGACCAGGATGGGTACCCTGTCCATCATTAATTGCAATTCACTTGGGTAACAAGTGACATCATATTGATAGTGTCATAATATAACATCCAAGTGACATCATTTTCAGATGTGGTTATCATTCAGTTTACAAACATGGATATCCTTAATTGGCATAATTTGGTGTCATCTGAAACTGTAGTAAAGAAACTAGAATATCCAACAAAAAAGACTGAACAAGGACTGACTACCACTAAAATTTGCTCCATATAGTTAATCTAATATGCAATAAATAATAAGTTAAGGCTCAAAAGTGTAAAACTCTGGTGTATCCTCATTTTCACATGACTAAATTATTAAAACAGATATGACTTTATACCTCGTTTTGAGAAAGAAAAAACTTTGAGTGCTCAGAAACATGGCACTTGTTTTCCCAGTAAGTTAGTCGACTAACACTAAACCATTTATATTTGTAAAATTCCTGACTTAATGAAAACTGCTGTTTTTCACATATGAAACATATATCTTGTTCACCCACTTTACAATTTCAGATCTGAAAAACATCAGGCAGTATTATTCCACTCTTCATATATGATGAAGAATGAGCAAAACTGTTAATTTAATAACATACATCTGTCTCACAACTTTCAAACTCCAAGTGAAATATTGATTTAACACATCTACATATAATTATCTTAAAACAGTCTTGGGTCTAAATGCAAGAAATCCATAAATCTGCTCAATACTTTTTGTTTAATACACTGATAACTTCATTCTCTTTTTCTATTCTTGTCATTTCTCTCCATCTGATTGTCTTATTTCATTTTTGACTTTATCACTTGTCAAAAACAACAATGTTGTCGACATCTGAGTTATCATCTATGTAGTCATGTGTACTGAATTTTGACTGTAATAGATGACCGATAATGAATTATTTGTACGGAATGAAATGTAACTAATGGAGGACATTTAATGAGTCACATGTACTGAATGAATTATAACTAATGGAGGACCTTTGCAGTTATGTGTACTGAATGAATTGTAACTAATGGAGGACATTTAATTTAATGAGTTATGTGTATTGAATGAATCATAACTGTAATGGAGGACCTCAAATGAGTTACATGTACTGAGTGAATCGTAACTAATGGAGGACCTTTGCAGATATGTGTACTGAATGAATTGTAACTAATGGAGGACATTTAATTTAATGAGTTATGTGTATTAAATGAATCATAACTGTAATGGAGGATCATTAATGAGTTATGTTTACTGAATGGATTGTAATTAATGGAGGAATTTTAATAGTTACATGTATGGAATGAATTGTAACTAATGGAGGACCTTTGCAGTTATGTGTACTGAATGAATTGTAACTAATGGAGGACATTTAATTTAATGAGTTATGTGTATTGAATGAATCATAACTGTTATGGAGGACCTCGAATGAGTTACATGTACTGAATGAATTGTAACTAATGGAGGACCTTTGCAGTTATGTGTACTGAATGAATTGTAACTAATGGAGGACATTTAATTTAATAAGTTACGTGTATTAAATGAATCATAACTGTAATGGAGGATCATTAATGAGTTATGTTTACTGAATGAATTGTAATTAATGGAGGAATTTTAATAGTTACATGCATGGAATGAATTGTAACTGTAATGGGGGCCTTTGATGAGTTATGTGTATTGAATGAATTCTAACTGTAATGGAGGACCTTTGCAGTTATGTGCACTGAATGAATGGTAACTGTTTTAGATGACATTTAATGAGTTATGTGTATTGAATGTATCATAACTGTAATGGGACTTTAATGAGTTATGTGTATTGAATGAAGTGTAACTCTAATGAAAGACCTTTAACGAGTTATGTCATCTTCCAGGTTCCAATATGTTAACCCTATCTACACCATGATGGATCAAGCAGATATTTCTGTGCTTTGAGTCTGTAAATTTCATTGGATGTGGAAGCCACAACATCCAATCAAAATTAAGTTGTTCAAATCTGAACACTGTTCCTACAAGGTTCAGACATGGGGAGCAGACAACTTCAATGGACTTGAAAAAAAGCAATTTCCAATGCCAGTTCGTGTTTGTACAAATATTTTTCCCTCAAATACACCTGTAATGGCTTCTCTCTGGTATGTAGTCATACTTTTGATGTTAACTTACAAAGTATCCTTGTTAAGCGACCCAAGGTCCACTTTGTAGAAACCTTACACAAAGTCCCCTCTTCTTGCAAGAGGTTTGTGGGTTGGCGGACTGTACCTTCTTTCAAGGTGTCCGCTTAATTGGGTTCTCATTATCTAGAGGTTGACCACCCTCGAAGTTATTGCCCAGTTCAAGTAAATATAAATATAAGTGGTGAAACTTATAGGTGGAATAGATAGAGATCTGAGCATATATACAGAACTGACCAACATCAGCCCCCATACATGTAAACAAGAACTGAATCAATTACATAAAACTGTGAGAATTTGTTACATCTGGGATATACTCTGCTTCTAGAAATAAAATGTTCACCGAATTACCAAAACAGAAATATTTTTAAATAAAGTAGCCAATCTGTTATACTGATAGATTTAGTTCATCATAGGATCGAGTGAACAATCAAAGTCAATGCCTTGTACAATTGCATAACCTGCTTCTCCGGTTCACTCCACTTCCAATGTAGCTGTTCCTTCAACTTCCCTCTGTCTTGTCTCTTTCGGTCCTCAACTCTGTGCGTAGAAGGTAGATTCACAGATACCTGGATCTCGGATAATAAATCTCACTACAGTAATACCTCATGCATTCACGTTTATGGATTCGCGAATTCACAGATTCGCGAAATTTTCATTGGTACCCTCTAAGTACATGTTTTCTTTATTTTACTGAATTGTACCTTCGTTATATGACTTCTGTGACATATGAAGTTTACCTAGTTTACCTTCCTGACAATGACAAAGAAAACGTCAGTCATTAAGTTTACAGTCCCATTCGTTACTTGGTTTTACCTTACTGTGAGTGCAAAAGAAAACGGCAGACAATGAATTAGTATAGGGGTAATATTAGTATACATGTACCGTACTGTAAATGCGCTAGTGTGGCAAATACCCATTAAACGATACTGTACTCTATTTTTACGTCAACCATTTATTTCTCTTTTTAAGGGTAATGTATTAAGCTAACTTTTAAATGAAATTAAAGTGCTTTGGGAGCATGATTTGGGTCATATTTAGGGTTTAAACCCTAGAAATAAGCATTTATTAGCATTTTTTGTGACTCATACCAAACATTCGCGATTCCTCCTGATCCGTGACTGGTTCTGGAACCTAACCTTGTGAATGTTCGAGGTATTACTTTATACGTCTCTGGATTCTCAGTTTTCCTCGACAACAGTCCTCTTGGACAACAGTTTTTATAAGATAATTTCTCCCAAATTTACTCCCGGGGCCTTCTTACACCTGTTTTCTCTTGCAGAAAAGCTTAGACTGATTAAAATTTTCGATGTGGCGATATTAAAACTAGGAAATTTAGTGTGGGAAACACACCCCTTATTTAGCGTAACCAATCAGAATCAAATATATCTGCCACCTTTTTCCAGAGGTGCCAAAGTTGCGGTGAACTTGACCTTGTAGTTTGAGTAACAGAGGTCTGCAATCTTTCAATCCTGACATTTACACTATGGAATCAAAGTTAGCTTTTGTTTCCACCAGTCTTCCGTTGGCTAAATAAATGAATGCTTAATTAAGAACAAAATTTTCCCCTCGAAAAGACATTATTGATCATGGCAGTATGGCAATTTGATATGCGCCTGTCCACATAAATCTAATTAATTGTTCTCTGGTCTCAACTAATGTGTTCTACATAGATCGCCAGAAGTTTGCCCCTTCACAATCCTTTCTGAAGTAAATTGCCTCCACCAATTTTGACCAATGTAAAATGCACTGCGGTTACACGCTATTAGTTAGTGTCATCACACAAAAGGGGAGGCAAGTCAAAAAATCCAATAGATGTCACTAGGACAAAGCAATAAAATAACTGCTTGATCCATCAAGGTGAAGAAAGGGTTAACATATCAGAACCTTGGCTAGTGAAACTATAACTGTAATTGATGACTGTTAATGAGTAATATGGTATGAATGCATGTGTTCCAATCCTACTGCTTCACTTGTTAAATAAGATTCAACTAAAGCTATTGGTGATGGGTGCATCACAAATGGTTCCGCTTAGTACAATTTCCTTAATAGGGCCTTAAACAGAAGAAAACTAAAGTAGAGTAAAGTTAGGTGAATGTGCAGTCAAGGGCCATAACTCTTATAAATGAGGAATTGAGGATGAATGCTGGAAATTTAAATCATTCATCATCTCATCAACATAAACAAGCATCATAAATCTGGTTGATATGCATCACTTATACGTCAAGTTATGATGCTGAAATCAAAGCAGGAGAGGCAATCAGGGGGCATAACTTTTGTAAATGACTGTGGAGAATACTTTGAAATTAAAATTATTCAATATCTCATCCACATGAATCTGCCAAATGTGGTGAAATTCCAAATCCTTATAATGCATAAACCAATGCAATGTGGGTGGATAGGGGCATAACTCCTGTACATGACTTCTTTTTCTTAATGCTGCAAATCAAACCCTTTCACAATCTCATCAATATAAATACCAATATAAAATTTTGTTAAAACCCAACAAACTTTGGAACAATTATGCTGTGGAAGGAATAATTAGGAAGACAATTAGGATATATATATATATATATATATATATATATATATATATATATATATATATATATATATATATATATATATATATATCCAGTAAATGATGTCATCAATGATGCTAGAAATCAAACTGATTCAAGGCAAGAAGCCTTATAGCATGTTTGGTTCAAATTTAATGAAAGTTATGCAGCACTAACAAAGAGCTGAAGATTTGGCAGTGGGGGGAGGATAACTCCTGTATATTGTGTAATATGGAATGCTAGAAATAACTCTATTGAGATGAAATTAAAATAAAATGCATACCAAGTTTGATTAAAATCAACATACCTTGGTATGGTTATGCTGCGGAAAGCAGAGTTATGAGAATTGGCAGTCACACAGTATAGCATCTGTAAAATGCTGTGGAATACTGAAAAATTATCTCACTTAAGGTCTCGTCAACATGAAGCCACATGCCTAAGTTAAAATACAACAGTTCTCAGTAGTGTTGTTGCATAGATGGATGGACTGACAACAAGATTACTTTTGGGTTCCACTAGTTTCATCAAGCAGAGTCCTAATAAATATTGTTTGGAGTTGGATTCAAGCATCATACATCAATGACTGAGTAACTTCAATGACTTTATGAACTGCACCAGACATTATACTTAGTAATCTGGGCCTAAATCAGTGCTTTGATTTATTCAAAATTTTGATAAATCCCAGTTATAACACACACAAGTGTGTTTAAAGGAGGCAAATTTAATAGAACAGCCATAAATGAGGCACTTACCTCACTAAACCTCCTCCGGTTTCTCATCCTCACTGGTGACACATAATCTGTCTTGTCATCAGAATTTCCAGATGTATCCTCACTCTCTCCATCTGAGCCGATCTCTATATGTATCCTGGAATTTTCATGTATCAGGCCTGAAATTAGAGGATGAACAAATATTAACAGAATGTTTTGTCTTTTGTTGTTTGCTGTTACAGATAATTTCTTCCTAATCTTTCGCATGCCCATGAGAAAAGTATTCATGTCTGAAACTGATATAATTTCGCTCTTTTCTTTTGTTCCAATTAAATCAGATTTCTGACCTGAGCATTTTTATTCTTCATATAACTAAAAGTGTCTATAATTGCACCTGAACATTTGCTACCACCATCCTGGGACCAGTGGCGCTCAGTGCCATGCATGGTACTGGGTACTAAGTTGCATAACACTTTGTCAGATCATCTGCTGACAAATTTCTCCCATGTAAATATTGTGGCAAAATGTACACATCAATATAAATGTCTAGGTATGAAGTTTTTAAATCTATTCATAACATGTTGTTATCAGACATAACAGTTTGAGAATCTTTCTATATTCTTCTTTGTCATTAATCTGTACATTTTACATCAAACAATGCACTGATCTTTGCAAAATAATAGTATGTGATGACATCTTTGCAATGCAATGTTCAAAATGGTGATCCATGACCGAATTCTATAAAATGCTGAGGGAAAAATTGTTTCCACGTGTAACAAATCGGAATTACATTAATATGACCAGAATGTATGTAAGAATGTTGATCTTAATGGCACTTTGAGCATAGTGTTGGCTATATTATGCTGAAGACATCATGATGAGAATGCTTGGATTTGAATCCTGTCCATAAATGTGTGAGCATAACAGGTGCTTTATGGAACAGTATAATAAAAGGTGGGTGGGGCAGCATTACTGTCCTTGGAATGTGAAATTTTTAGGCCAAGTCAAAGATAGCAGGATCTTTGTGCAGCAGTAAAAATGTCCTTGTAATGCTTGGATCCTCACCTACAAATTTGTAGGCATAGTCAAAGATAACAAGCCTGCTGTGCAAGAGTATTACTGTAATTTGAATGCTTTGACTCAAATCATGACCTATAATATGTAGGCATAGTCAACAAGTGAGTTGTGAGAAGGCATAAAAGGAACAGTATTACTGTATTCAGAATGCATGGCTTAGAATCCTGAACTATAAATTTGTAGGCATAACCAATGATAACAGGCCCTTTATGGAACAGCAAAATATGTCTTTAGAATGCTTGGATCTAGATCCTCACCTACAAATTTGTAGGCATTGTCAAAGATAACAAGCCCTCTGTGGGGCAAGAGCATTACTGTAATTTGAATGTCTGGACTTGAATCCAGAACCATAAATTTGTAGACATAGTCAAAGATTACAAACCTTCTCTGAGACAGCATTTTTGTCATTTGGACCTACATCATGACCTATATATTTGTAGGCATGGTAAGCTGTAACTGGTGCTTCGTAGAATGGCATTACTGCCATCTGAGTGTGTGGGTGTGAATCCTGACCTATAAAATTGTAGACATTGTCAAATGTAACAAGCCTTCTGTGTAGAGCTGTCAAAATTTTAGGAAACATCAACTGGGTACCTGTCAATCCAACTGATCAGTTACCTGGGTACCCAATCAAAGGAAACTGTATTAAATGTGAACCTGAACTGCTAAGAGAAGTATAAGCATAATTATTACTAATATAAATGGCAATAAAGCATAATCTATGTATAACATGCCATAATTACAGAGAACTATTGATTTGTCCTATTCCTGATGGAAGGTGTTTTTAAATTCAGCAAAATCCCTCTTGCTGTTGTGGGGTTTAACATCATTTTTCAGCACATGATAGGCTATGCATGGCGGCCAGTATTATTGGTGAAGGAAGAACCTGGGAAAACCCCGGGAAGAACCACCAACCCACAAGAAGCTACTGGTAAGCTTTCTCACATATCCACATTGGCCGAATCCTAGACTTGAACCAACACAGACATAGGTAAGATGGCAGTGATCCATAATGGAGATCACTTTAGACCACTCGGGGCCCCCTGTGGATCAGTATTATTGTTCTTAAAATGTGTGGATTTGAAGTCAGGCAAATAAATCTGTAGATACAGTCAAAGATAACAAAGCCTTATGTGGGACATTATTATTGTCCTTGGATTCATTCTTTACCCACAAATTTGAAGGCATTGCCAAATATAATGACCCTTTGTGGGACAGCATTATGGTTTTTAAAATGCTTGGATTTGAATCCTGACCTAAATTTTTTTGCCTAGTCAAAGATAACACACCTCTGGGACAGGATCAATAACCTTAAAATGCCTGAATTTGGATCCTGTTCCAAAATTACATATATGATGATTGTCAATGATAACACATGCTTTGTGAGACAGTATCAAAGTGCTTTATGGAACAGCATAAAACCTGTTTTGGGACAGTATAATAGCTGCTTTGTGAGACAGAATCACTATTTTTTTACTGCATAGATTGTGAACCGTATCCTCCAATTGTGAAGGCATGTTGTGTGATTATAGTCATTTCATCAATGTCTGTTCGCTTTTTATGCAGGCTACCTCTCATAAATGTGCAGATACGGTGCCAGATAACCTGGACATCATTTTGTGTACAGATGAATAAGAATAAGCTACAATAGTAGAGGCCTCCATCCATATTATCATAGAATAATGATTCACAGTACTAGACTGTTAGACATGCTGAAAACCAGTAACAGATATACTCACTTGAAAGATGAGTCAAACAACAGAAACCCTGATCAACCATTGTAGAATTCATTAGTAGATCAGGGGTCCATCTTATTTGTTCTACTGATTAAGTGATTTATCCAAACAAACTGATAGACTTGTAAGCAAGCATATATGGTAAATAAATAAAATAAAATATGTGTAGGAGTTGGAAATCAGTGTTATAATTGAGAATACATTTTATGGTAAATAATACACTTGCTATGTTTTCAATCCCCTTTAAACATGTACATCTTATGCTGATGAAAATCTTCTGGTTAAGAAGCCAAACTAATAATAATCAAAATTGTGAAAACTACAGATCTGATGTCCTAGTTCTGTCAAATAAACATCAATGTATCTGAAACAACTTCATCCAAGTTTATCACAACAAAACTGTTGATATGGCCTCTGTCAGTGGATTATCTTAGCTTGATATGAAGGATAAACAGGATCCATTTGTTCTTCACTGACCTGTCATGGGTGACTACTATCAATCATTCCAGGGTGTAAACATTCAATGTGGTGGGGAGTGTCATCCTAAATAATGTTTGGGGACAAAGGAAGGATTCCATGCCAAGACACCTGGCACCAAATAAGGTGCCAAAAAAATCACTTCCATATTCCTATTTCAGTGCTATCAAATATGAGATAGTAAAGTAAACATTAATTCACTGTGCTTTTGTGCTTTGTAAATTTAAAAATGAAAGGGTCAAGATTCTCACTGACCTGGTTTCATTTGACCATGACTGACACAGCCTGGTGGAATGCAAAATGATCAGAAGCTATGCAATGGCTTATAAACTTGAAATGATGCTTCTTCCAAATATGTTGCTTACTGTCTCTAACATGGGATGGCATAAATATGCAATAAAAGTCTAACATGTACAGTTAAACTAATATCTAGCAACAAATCTAACAGAGTTGCCAGGCCCGTTAAATTTTCTTGGTGGTCCCTTAAGTTTTAAATGGCCCATTGTTTTTCATAAATTTGCATTACTTTAGAAGGCCCACTGATTTCCTGAGCTAATGTATTAAGATCCCTCTGCTCAATTACGGTTCCATTGCTGGATATCCTTTTTTTAAGAGATAAAGACCAAAGTTTTAAATACTTGTCAGCATATGAGCACAACACAATGTACCCTATTCTAATCAATCTTTGCTTTTTCCTAGTGATACCACATTTTGATATGGACAAAAAAGTATGAGAAAAAGTAAACTAAATAATCCCATGAAGCCAAGATCTAAAACGGATCACTCTCCATATTTTTCAGATGTTTTTATATCAATCTGGCTTAAACAGAAATTGAATTTGGGAGTGCCTATATCAAAGAAGAGGCACAACTGGGCCTGATTTTGCTCACCTTGATCTAATACTTGACAGTTGACCATTTCATTGAACTGACTCCTGACTTGTATAGCATAGTATAACAATTTATGCAAAATATCTTCCAAACTTCATATCTCGTTAATATTCTCTATTTTGCTATAATGGGATAAATATTCTTTCAAATAATACTGACATAATTAATGTGCATAAATCTCTCACTGAAAATCCATGCCATCCAAGACCTTGATGATGTAAATCCACTTACAACCTGAAATACAGCTGCTAAATCGTTGACAAGGTCAATCAATCAGATGCAGTCACTTCATTAGTGTGTCCAGAGCTTGTTCATAATTGAACCCATCCAAGATGAATGAGATTTAAGTCGATTTATCAAGTTTTATCAAAATTGGATAAGAAATTGTCACTAAGTGACAAGTGTAACAAGTGTAGCCAATCACATGCACAATCACTTCATGAACAAGTGTGGTTTCTGAACAATATTAAACTCGTGTAATATTTATCACACAAGCACCTATCTGCCATTTGATGAAAATCAGATCAAAAATATGACTTCCAGAATGATGACAAGCTCTGCCAATAAGATGCAAAATGATCTCACGTTTATCTTGCTTATTATCAAATGCATCCACGAAGTCCACTGTAGTCCAATATGATCAAAATTGGATTAGAAATATGGCTTCCTGAGATTTAACAAGTTACATCAGCTGCATTTACCTCATGAATGTGTGGATCTTGCAATATTAACAAACCCAATTAAAAACTTGATTATATATATATATATATATATATATATATATATATATATATATATATATATATATATATATATACACAGTGTCACCCCATTATAACACGGTAGTTGGGAGCCATAGAACCCGACCATGTTATAGACTGAACCATGTTATAAGAAGCCAGGCCAGTTAGCTGAAGAAGATGATGCATGTACCCCAAAAATATTGCAGAGTGGGGTGGCAGTAGTGGTGTGTTTGCAGGTAATAAATGCAGGTGCAAAAATGTGCTTCATTGGCACAGTTACCATTTTTAATCAATGCATATTAAATAAGATATACACCTGTAGTGAAAACAGAAATTCAAGGCATATGTAATATGCCCCACGCATTGGTACATGTGTGTGTATGCTGTTTATATGTACATGTCAGATATATAGCATGAATAGAGTATCAACACTGTGTACTCACCCGCGAATCTCATCACATACATTGAATCTACAAGAAATTCCATTGAAAATATGCAGATTTAAATACTCAATAATGAAAAAAAAGCACAATCACGTAACGAATGATGACGCTCATTTACTGTTCAGTACTTCCCAAGTCAGTAAAAGTTAGTTTGGTTTTTAGCTGCTGTTGGTAGCCTTCATAAAGCATAATTATACTTTTTCCTGCAAAAAGTAAACTTTAACGGCACAGAAAATATCTTCCTGTCACATTGGAAAATGAAACAATCCATCAGATTCCATTGATTTTATTTATGTTTGGCACTGACTGTCTTTGAAGAAGGTTCTTTTTTTTGTTTAAGATTTTAGTCGCCTTTCTTTGATGAAGGGTGCATGCGTTATTGAAGTCACTGCTAAAGGACAGCTTTGGAGAACCAAACAAATGCCCGTTTCTTATTGTGGCAGCAACATCAGATAATTGTATTGCATCATAGAGACAGTGTTTTTAAATCTTTTGCCTAGTATGTTTTCTAAACAATTGGTGCTTCAAAGATAATCTGTTTTCTTTGAAAACTAGTTACATTTTTTGAAAAGGAATTGACCGTCATTTGATCGATTGCAGATACTGTACCACCCTACGTACTGAATAGTGCAACAAGTAAGATCTTTTTCCATTTTTTTAAACGTTCGTAGTAGTGGAGTGATGCTGCCTTCCACACATGCATCAGAAATTTAAAAATGGGTCAATGGCTGATAGAGACGCAGTTGTTCTGGTCTCATAACAGGGATTACTACAGAAAATGTGAGTGTTCATGATTTAATTCTGAGTGAAAAGAACAAGAAATTTACTTACCACCCAAATAAGAATGTTAGTCTATGTAAACATATTAAGCAAGCAGTCGAAAATCCAATGAAAGATAGATTATGAGATAACACCTTGTCCAGTCGATCGCCACTACCAGAAATGAAATATCTTACAACATACAGTACTCATGCTAGATGTCAACATAAGCGGATTATGATATAACAATGCACTCTTAAGATGGTTTGTTAATTATAATGGACAAAGAATTTGTCTATGTAACAATAAATTTCAGTTCATTTTGTGTGTGTGTGTGTGATTTGGATTTCCAACCCTGGCCGACTAGTCCTAACACTAACCTCTTAATGCTGAGCGCCTTAAGCAAGACAACTGTTAGCACCATTGTTACAAGTCTTTGGTATGACACGGTTGGGGTTCAAACCCACCAACTCCCATGTCTGAGGCAGATGTTCTAACCACTAGGCCACCAGATCTGAGTCTCAACCAAGATTCTGATTACAGGCCAATTTACCAAGTTCAATCAAAGTCCTATATCAAAAGATGTAAAAACCTCAGCCAATTACAAGTATGATGACCTCACATGGAGGAGGGGGGACAGCATCAGGTGGCTGAGGGGTCTAATGCACTCATCTTTAACAATCACTGCTAACTGAACTCTGTGTGGCATTGTGTCTTGGACTTGGCCAATGTGTGTATGTTAGAAAGCTCGACAGTAGTTTGAACTTTGGGTTGGTGGTTCTTACCGAGCTATTCCCCCCGAGTTCTTCCTCCACCAGTTATACTAGCCACCATATGTAGCCTAATAGGTCTTGCTCATAATAAAAACAGGCTAAACTTTAACTCCATTAAACAGAAAGGCGACATTAAAAAGTGATGCCTAAATCAAAAGAAAGACAGCATAAACAATTTGAGCAATACAATGTATAATGTATGTACATGTATGTATGTATGTATGTATGTATGTATGTATGTATGTATGTATGTATACAGTGTGACCCCGCTATAGCGTGCTCCAATATAACGTGAATTCAGATATAACATGGTCGTAGCGTGGCTCCTGAAATTTTATATACATGCATTTTTCTCGCACATGAAAAAAAAAACTTTCTGAAAAATATGCACAAAACAAACGTGAAACATTTATTATCATTTTGGGGAAGAGATTGCGCATGAATAATACAAGACAATCATTGAGTGGCTCCTGAAATTTTATATATATCTTAAAAGTATAAAAAATAAAATGTAAAATGTTTATTCTAGGATCACATAGGGCTTCACCAATCTCGCAAACTGTGAGTTTATTTTCCTAATTGGTGGCAAAATATAACATCTGGCATTTTTTTATTGGCAACATCGTTGGCTGTTTAAACTTCTATAAATTCACAAACCTGATACAAAATGCACTGAAATTTATTGTTTTATAACAATTTCTTTGTCCATATTGACAAGCCATCTTAACAGTGCACTGTTATATCATAATCCGCTTATGTTGACATCGAGCTTGAGTACTTGATGTTGTGAGATATCCACTTTCTTTTGTTGTTGACATTTCTGGTAGCGGAGACATTTCTGGTAGCGGAGATCAACCAGATGAGGTACTATCTCGTAATATCTTTCGTCAGATTTTTGGCCGCTCACTAGTAATTAACATCTTTACATAGACTGACATTTGTGTGTGGATGGTATGTAAAATTCCTCTTCTTTTTACTCAAAATTAAATCCTTCAAAACAACGACATGCTCTGTACTAATCATTGTCATCAGACCAGAATACCTGCATCTCTATTGTCCACTGACCCTTTGTTAAATTGAGTGGAAAGCAGCATTACCTCACAACCACAAATGTAAAAAAAAAAATCTTGTTGATTTATTGAATAGGCAGGGAGGAACTGTAACTATGATTGACAAAACGACAGCCAAAAACTTTTTAAAAATGTACCCAGATAAAACAGTTTGCTGAAATTTCAAAGAAAACATTACTTTTGAAGCACTGACTGTTATGAAAACGTACTAAGCAAATGGAAAATAATCAGTCTCAATAATGCAATAAAATTATTTGATGTTGCCGCCAAAATAATAAACAGGCATTTGTTTGGTTCTCTAAAGCTGACCTGTAGCAGTGACTTCAATATCGCATGCGTATTTCATCAAGGAAAGCTGACTACAATCTTCAAGAAAAACAAAGAACCTTTCTTCAAAGAAGTCAGTACCAATATTATGTTGAAACCATTCTTTTTCTTTCAGTCACAGTGATCTTGACCTTCAAGCTTTTGACCCCTTAATCGAAAAGCTTCTTCCTTACTCCATTTGCAAGTCATGCATAGAGTTTGGTATTCATAGATTGTGGAGAAATCAAGTTATTCTGCTAAAATGAAATCAGTAAAAGACGGATGGATAAATGGATGGATGGACATTATCATAATATCTTCTGTCTTATGGTGGTCATATAAAAAGTTTTAGCAGCATATACAAAATAGTTCTGTATTCAAAGATGTTCATACAACAGTGTTTCCCATCTGACAGAAAAACTCTTTAGCCTTGGTGCACTCGAATTCAAGTATTTGTTTCTGAAGTGTGCATCATAGACGCCTTTTGATTTTCATATCTAAAACATTCTTGAATAAAATGAATTGTAGCCTTTAAATCCCTTGAATCTAAATATGTGAATTCATATTGAATCTAAATCTGTGAATTCATATTGAATCTAAATCTGTGAAATCATATTGAACTCAAAACAAAGAGTGTGCACGTGTAGAGGAGCTTATGTGAATACTGCAAAAGGGAATAAACTGGATCTGATCTGGCAAAAATAACCATGCACTGTTGGTATAACAAATCCAACGAAGGACTTCCTAGGTAAAAGGTAAATACTCAACCACTGTCATATTAAGGACCCAGATGAAATGAAACTGAGACTTTCTAATCATTCTTTGAGAACATACATACTATTTAATGTTGACAAATAAACTTTGAATAATATTTAGAATGCTATGGTAATAAATTAAACTAATTATCTTTACACTTTTTGAATAAGATATTAGGACGCTGAACATTGATGATGGTTTCCAGGATATTACCTCAACTAAAAGAAAGACATAACTTCTCTAAGAAAAATTTCTGTTAGAAAAATATGGAATGTTTTGCCAAAAAAGCAAGTTACAAAAGTCTTGGATCTGATTATCTATTTTAAAAAGATAAATGCTCATTATCTATTTTAATTGCTAATTATCTATTTAATTTGCTAATTAGCTATTTTAAATGCTAATTATATATTAACTGCTAATGATCTATTTTAAATGCTAATTATCTATTTTAATTGGTGATTATCTTTTAAATTCTGGTTATCTATTTTAAATGCTAATCAGTTTTTATGTATAAAGTCTGCATGAAATGTGCAAAGTCGTTTTGTCAAAAATATGGCTAAAATCACTAAGCAGTGTAAACATTTATATATTGGCCTATTTACTGGGCATGTCAAGTCCAACAATATTGGCAGAAACCAACCACCAGGTGTATCTCTATCACATCCTGCATGCATCAGAAGGATCCAATTTTACACAGGTAGTTTATTTATCAACAATTAGATACATTCTTCCTGTTTATTTTATCTTCTGTATACTATCTAACTGGATGGTAGCCAACTCTAAACAATGTTTTGTGTTTATGCTTTATACTGTGGACTTTAGAGTCATGACAAAATACTGCCAGTATGATTTATCATAAGTTTGGATTGTTGTTTTTTCCTTTAACCAATGTTGTAATTTTGAGGAGTTTACATACAGACCTATTAAGACATATTAAAGCTGCAATTTCTGTGAAAACCAGAATTAAACTGAATGTGTTAGATTAGTTACTAATCACCACTGAAAGGAATCTTATCTCTCAAATCTATTTCTTTTATCCAACATGATAAAATGTTTAAAAACAGCCTTTAAAAAAAAAATATTTCCAGCCCTCACACCAACCAATTGAAAGTGAAACTGAAAGATGAGGAAGATGGGAGGTTGTGTCCTTACAAAACACATGAAACTGTAATGCCAGAAAATGGCAATGATAAAAGAGATAAATACCCCAACATCTAACCAGAATAAACTAGAGATGGAATGGGAAAATTTTAGGAAACGGGGCAGGAAGAGCCCTTTAAACCCGTCATTGCTAAAAGAAGAAAAAGGTATAGGAAAGAGGGATTCAAAAGCAGGATGGTAAACATCTTAGAGAAGAATAAGTTTTATGTTTTGCAATGAACATCAGAAAACTCATCAAACGATGAAGGAGATGTCAGGAGGGAATAATTGTTGACAAGGTTGGTACAAATAAGCAAGAGAAAAGAAGTGTTAACATAACAATGATGCCAATAAAATGAAACAGAATATGTATACCCTCAGATGAGGGAGTACAAGAAAAAGAAAGCTATGACTCCTGCAAGGCAAAAGACACCTGTGACAGTAGTACCAAGAATTACAATACAACAATACCCATACAAGGAGGCAATTATTACGGGAAGCAGAACATAAGAAGCAAGTGACTCAGGTGGATGGACAGTCAAGAGAAATACAGCTGGATAATGGGAAACAAGAGATCAAAGATACCAACGACAGGGAAAATGAAAATAGCGATGAGGAAATGGATATTGATGCCGGTAGACACAGATAAGGATAGGATTTGGATTTTATAAATGCAGCTTTAACAAATTTCCAGTCATATCGCTACAATGTCTGCAGTGTGGCAGTTTATTGTGATGTCACACAGGGGCATCATGCCACAGACATGTAGCATGATGCACCCCAGTCACATCATCCTGCCACCAGGCCGACCAGTCCTAACATTAACCTCTTAATGCTGAGTGCAGGTACCATTTTTGTAAGTCTTTGGCATGACTTGGCTGGGGTTTGAACCCATGACCACCCACGTCAGAGGTGAACATTCTAACCACTAGGCCACCAGAGCGCTCCACAAATGAGGATAGTGTAAAGGAGAACAGAAAATAAAAGTTAGGCAGAAATGATGAAGGAGGATACTGGCAATACTACAAGATGCAAAGGAGGATGACAATGAAGACACTGAATGATGAAAAAGCAAAGAATGACCATGGCATGTGCTGTGAACCCATATAATTTTTATATTAGTCTTTCAAATAAACAAATTAATGGATAATAATGGAAATAAAATAATTGATAAACAAAGCAGTACCATGGAGTTAATGAACTTCAAAATGTTAACTGAAAATGTAAATGGAGTAACAAAAGAAAAAATAGATCTTACATAGGAAAATTGTAAGGAATATGATATAGTATATATACAAGAGATGCATATTATTAAAGAGGAAATACTTATATAGAGGAACATTTGAATGCTGTTGTGATAAGAAATGAAAATATTAATGATACTCATGTAGGGGTGGCAATTATAATAAAACTGAAAAATAATGTACCGTTGTGGGAAACTCTGAATATTGGGTTATTCTCAATACTTAAAGGGGAGGTTATTACACCTAAAAGTGTAAGGGTGGCATATAATAAATGTTTATGTTCTGTGTAAGTATAGTAAATTTTAAATTGAATTCATTAATAAATTGTATGAATATTTACTTAACTACTCAATGGATAAATTATTTCTAGTAGATGACTTTAATTGGCATTTAGATAACATAAAAAGTACAAAATATACAGTATAGAATATCTGACAAGGACAAACTGCTTAGGGAAATTTATAAATAGTAATAAATTGAAAGATATTTATGAGTGATATATTTTAAGAAGAGAGTTCACCTTTTTGTAGGGGAATGAAGGATGTTGGATTGATAAAATGTTTGTATCTGAAGTGGGTACTGATAGTGAAACCGGAAGTAAGTTAAATGTGAAAATTTCCGACAATTATGCTTCTGATGTGCATATTATAAGAAAACATGAGACAAAATGGGGAAATGGTTTTTGGAAACTTAATAATCAAATATTTAATAATCAAATACTTGGGGAAAGGAAATATAAGGAAATGATAAAATATATTTTAGCAGAGATTTTAAATTTTAAATGAAGAGCATCATGAATAATAAGTCAATGGAAGGGTTTAAAGCAAAAGATAAAAACAGTAACAAAAACATTCTGTAAGGTACGAAGGATAAAACAATTAAGAGAAATATTGAAATGGATCTGATTAACATACAAACGATGAATGACAACAAACAAAAAAACAGAAATATAAAGAGATGATAGATATAAAAAATGAGGAAACTAGGAGAATAAAAATATGGGCAGGGAAGTTTGAGGAAGTATTTATGAGGTCAAGTGGGCTTTATAACAGAGAAGAAATAAAGAAAGGGGCAGAGAAAATTTTAAAAGGATTTAAGATAAATGATATTAGATATACAGATAAAGCAGATATTTCAGAACAAGGAGTCATAATATGGAGAACTGTACACATCACAAAATATACCTGGGGGGATGGCTTCTGATCAAATTAATAATACAAGTAGATCTATGTGCGATGAAAGAATTAAAGGTAAAGAAATTAAAGATGCAATTCAAAACTTAAAATGTTTAAAAGCTCCATGATCCAATGGTTTAACTTTGGATTTCTATAAAATATTTAGTCCATGTTTAGTGCCTATTTTAGAGCTACTTTATAATAACATAAAATTAAATGGGGAAATGAGTAGGACAATGAGGGAGGGAGTACTAACTTTATTATATAAGCTGAAGGGAGAACAAACGGATCTTAAAAACTGGAGACAAATATCACTTCTGAATATGGATTATAAAATTTTGAGCCACATTTTAGTGGGAAGGGTTAAAATCTGTATGGGTCAGATTATAAGCACTAATAAAGATGCTACAACACACAGATGACTGTTCTAACTTTATAACTGACCATCTGTCATTTAATCATTTTGCTACAACACCGATGACTGTTCTAACTTTATAACTGACCATCTGTCAGTTAACATCTTGCTACAACACACAGATGACTGTTCTAACTTTATAACTGACCATCTGTCATCTTGCTACAACACACAGATGACTGTTCTAACTTTATAACTGACCATCTGTCATTTAAACATCTTGCTACAACACACAAATGACTGTTCTAACTTTGTAACTGACCATCTGTCATTTATACATCTTGCTACAACACACAGATGACTGTTCTAACTTTGTAACTGACCATCTGTCATTTAAACATCTTGAAAATGAACTGAACAATTTTGGAAATGTGTCGGAATCAAGAATCAACCATGATCAAACTGAAATTTTACTTATTGATTGTTGTTGTTGTTGTTGTAGGGTTTAACACCATTTTTCAGCACACGATAGGCTATACATGGCGGCCAGTATTAATGGTGGAGGAGGAACCCGGGAAAACCCTGGAAAGAATCACCGACCCACGAGAAGCTACTGGCAAGCTTTCTCACATACCCACATTAGCCGAATCCGAGACTTGAACCCACGCAGACAGAGATGAGATGGCAGTGATCCGTAACGGAGAGCACTTTAGACCACTTGGCCACTCGGGGCCCCTTTAATTATTGGAACTGGCAAGGAAACCTCCTCATCTGATAAGGGATGAAGTAAAGGCTTTAGGTAACCTGTTTGGCTATAAGGCACTGATAGGGAATTACAAAGAGATAATAGAAGTTGTAGAAAAGAGTATACAGATTTGGAATGAAATGTCTTTAGACATAACGGAAAGAGTTCAGATTGCTAAGACCTATATATAGACAGTAACATATACTATATTTTGCCAACAACTGATTTTGAAATTGAGCAATTAGAAATACTTGTAACAAAGATCATACACTTTGTATGGAAAGGAAAATTACATTACTTACCAATCGAATACCTATACAAGAGTAAAAAAAAGAGGGAGGAATAAATCTCCCAGTTTTGAAATATATAAAAACTGCAAATATTATTAACAGAATAAGAAATTTAAATGAGAAGCCTATATATGCATGGCAAGTGTTGTATATTTAATGGTTTGGCCTTATGTTAAAGCATAAACCATCTATATATACTGAAATAATAGTTTAACAAAAAAAACATGGTCCGAGAAGGCTAAAATATATAAGAAAAGTTATTTTTCATTATCCGGAGAAGCAGAAAGTAATGATGACTACAAGAGACAATAATACATATAGTCTAAGTAGTCAAGACTTTTTAAATAAAATAGTTTTTAAAGTTCAAGATAGAAACAAAAATGTGGACTGGAAATTAGTTTGGAAAAACTGGTGGGCAATAAGATCGACAAAGAAGCAATGCATGTTATTAAAATAATTATATGACGTATAGCTGACCGAGAAGGTGGCCACGTGCCAAAATATTATAGGAATAATGCCAAGATGCACTTTGTGTAAGAGGAGTGACTTTACTAAAAAAACATGTGATTTTACATTGTGAGAAAAACGGTAGGGAAAAGGAAATTTTGAAACAGGCAATAAAGAGGGGTTTTATAGTAAAAAAGTATTACTATATCTTCATAAAATAACAAATAAAACAATAGTAAATAAAGTTATAAACATTACATTAACTAATATGATGAAATGTGGTCAAGTGACTACTGTAGAACACAGAGCAAGGAATGTGGTTTTATAAGGGTATCTATGCCCAAATACGGATAAGAAATGATTTCATGGTTATGTATTTATGCCCAAGTAAGAATGAGCCATGATTTCACCGCTCCGGTGGCCTAGTGGTTAGAGCATCAGCCTCGGATGCGGGAGGTCATGGGTTTGATCCCTGGTTGAGTCATACCAAAGACTTTAAAAAATGATACTAACAGCTGCCTCGCTTGGTGCTCAGCATTAAGAGGTTAGTGTTAGGACTGGTCAGCCTCATGGCAGGATAATGTGACTGGGTGGGACATCATGTTAAATGTCTGCGGCATGATGTCCCAGTGCTAGACATTACTATAAACTGCCACACCACAGACAGCATAGCGATATGACTGAAAAATCGTTAAAGCCATGTTAAAAATCCAAATCACACACACACACAGACAGACATGATTTCATGGTTATGTCAGCTGCCAGTACCATTTTTATGTCTTTGCTGTGACTTGGCCAGGGTTTGAACCTGTGACCTTTTGCATCAGAGATGGACACTAACCAATTAAGCCAATGAAGCAGTGAACTTGTAGCAGATTTTCATAAAGTCTGCCTTCATACGCATCAGCCTACACAAAGTAAAGTCTTCTGTGTATTATTTCGAGGAAAAATGAACATTAATTGTTCTGTTCTGAAAAATCATTTAGGTTGAGCACTGATCACTTTCAATGAAATCTCTAATTACATATGTACCAGTAACCTATTATGATTTCGAGAAATCACAAGGACAAATTCACAGATTATTAAATTCTGATCACTGATCCATTAGCAGAAACTGACAGATCATGAAATTTCATGAATATTCTCATCACTAATAACCTAATCTCATTAGCATGTTGAATTTTTTGGCTCATCATTTCCATATTTTGAGGTCATGTTAACATCATTGCTAGGGAGAGCTACAAAAAACATGTCCTACACAATTAACAAACCAAATCAAAAACTCGTTGTAGAGATGAAGTTCAACATGGGTTTTCTACTGTTGCTATGAGAACCGCTTTATAACGATGTTCACTGAAGCCATAAGTGTAACCATTGTAATAAGTAAGGCCACCTTATACAGGGGTATATTCAAAGGCAGCTTTGACATTATGGTACTTAAAAACAAACAAAATTAGGTTATTTTATGATATGAAACATTATAGTTGGTTCTCATTGGTAAAAAACTAAAATTAGGTGAAAAAGTAAGAAGAAATGCTGAAGAATACCAATGTTCGATTTCCTAAAAAGACAAGTTTTCTTATTTAACTATGTGATTATTTCAATTATATAATCAGGTGTACTGGTTTTAAGTGATCGTTTCCATGTATGCTGCAATATAATTTGGGTTATCTGGTTAATCTAGTTCTGATAATGTTAAATACTGGTAGACTGTGTAGATTTGCAATGAAGTTTCTAGAGGAAAGTGCTATACATACTAATGCTTACAAGTCAGATCCAACTGCAAACTGCACAGATGCTGAGCTGCCATCGTGTAATACACCTGAAGGATCTGGGTCTATAATGCAGTAAGGAGTTGCCAGCAGAACAAATGAAATATACCCTGATCTGCTGGTGTATTATGTGAAGGTGGATCATGATCTTGTTTGCACTTGAACCCAATTGAAAAGCAAATATATACAGCAAGTATTTGTACTATATACAATTGTTTGCATTGTGTACTTCAAATGATAAGTGCTTCTGGCACTGATTTGTTCTTGGTATACTTTACAAATAGATACACATCTTCTGCAATCCATATTCAGGAAGCAAGCTGTTGACCTTTTGACTTCCAATAAAAAGTATATTCCTGAAACAGTGTTGCCAATAGTTTGAATTGTATAGATGCCACTAAACATTCAATTAATTAGATCTGGCTTTTAACACACACACACACACACAAACATACACACACACTTCAGGGATTGACATAGGTATATACCACTCTTTTCAAAGATGTAAAACCAGAATTCAAGTTCTGTTTGTATACTGTGTGATTGCAAGTCAGGGTTGACTAATATATATATATATACACACACACACACACTGTACCAATTCTATAAACTTTTAAAATTATGTACTCTTGCAGGAAAAGGAAGGTCTTACAATTTCTTTGACTTGGAAGAAATTGTAGTCTTATGTCTTACATTAAACTGTATGCCTTACCTGAAGAATGCATTTCATTCAAGGTAATGTTTTGTCTCTGTTTACTATAATGTTTTGTAAAAATACACTTTGGTTTAGTGGCTGTTTTCCTCAGCCAGTTTTCTTGTTTTGATTGTCTCAGATTATTTCAAACACTTTGACAAACTGTTTTAATTGGCTGAGATTATTTCAAACACTTTGACAGTTTTGATTGGCTAGATTCAAATGATGCAGTGAAGTCAAAATTGATCCAAATATGCATGATGTACAATGGTTATATATGCTTGAAGTGAAAACTGAACCCAGAACTGTAGAAGTGCAAAGCATGTGGAATAACACATTTACTGTACTGCTGATGCAATTCAACGATTTAATATGTGGGCATATACAGTGCAAGATTTCATGCCAACCAGCTGATTGTTTTAAGTTTCTGAATCCGACATCTGAGATCAAGCAGATATCGTTACTGGCATCAACATTCCTGAGTATTCAATAATAAAACACCCAATATTGCTAATGCACCAGGATAGGAAAATGTGCAACTCTTTTTGTCAATATTGTAATAAAACACCCAATATTGCAAATATATCAGGATAGGAAAATGTGCTCTTTTTGTCAATATGCAATAGATACCCGATACTGAAAATGTACCAGGATGGAAAATGTGTGACTCTTTTTGTCAATATTGTAATTATATCAGGATAGGAAAATGTGCTCTTTTTGTCAATATGCAATAGATACCCGATACTGAAAATGTACCAGGATGGAAAATGTGTGACTCTTTTTGTCAATATTGTAATAAAACACCCAATACTGCAAATGTATCAGGATAGGAAAATGTGCTCTTTTTGTCAATAAGCAATATACAATCGATACTGAAAATGTACCAGGATGGAAAATGTGTGACTCTTTTTGTCACTATATGTCAACATGAACCATGTGACTAAAATTAAAAAGTTTTGAAAATAAAATTTAACTAATTGACTTATTTATCATAAAAAAGAATGAAACCATCTGTTATTTTATCCATTCTATTTCTATTTTATTTGTACTTAAATATAAAATAAAATTTGTGTTCATGTTTCACTGAACACTACATTAGTACCACTACAGTGAGTCAATCAATTATTATTGCATTCTTCTATAGTCCCTAAGAAAATAATTTACTGATCAGTAAAGAATGTTATTTGCATTCAACAGGTAACTCATTAACCCCTGGATATTTTTGTCATTTTTGCCTGAAATGTTAAGTTACAGGAAACACATTTTGGGGGCTATTTCTGAATATATCCTAATAAATCAACTTGCAAGAGATTTCCCATTAACCTAATGCCTAGTTGTGTTAGAAACATTGTTTTTCACTGGCTATTTCACTTGAGCAGGAGCAGACAGATAAAAGTTGGAGTTCTTTTTTTTTTGTGTTTAACGGACACATGATTTTGATATCAAGACCACTCATTATTCCAAATTTCCATCTTATCCTACTTTTCCAAAGGCTTGCCTGTCTATGCGCAGTTCAGAGTGGTCTGCCTTCAATCTGAGTACAAAAAGTCTAAAATCCAGACACAAAATTGGATTCTGACCATGGGCAAATTTTGGGTGGGAAAAAAATCGGATCCAAAAATTAGGTTTTTCCCTCTGTATTTTGTAGTTCAACATGAACATCCAGATTATTTGATATCACTGTAGAGCTATATCTGTCTACCTTTCTATAATACCACCCACTTTAGTGTATCATACATGACCCTGAAGCTACAGAGCTTGGCAGTAAGGCTACTACCTCCTGATACATTACGAGGCACCAGGGGTTAATGAGTTAACCCTTTACCTCATGCAAGCGTCTTTGGATGCCACTACTCCATTCACATGGAAGTGCCTTTTGACGCCTCTACTCCATTCGCATGGAAGTGCCTTTTGACACCTGCTGTAAACATCAGCCATTCTGAGCTGGTTTTCGTAGTGCCACCTTCGAGGAAAACACCCTTATTAGATACTACATTCATTTCTGCGAATGACAATTACGTCAGATCACGTGGTTGCTGTTTATGTACTGGTCGATATCTGCTATTTAAAGTAACTGGGTCATAATCTCCATGCTCCAAAATGGCAGTCGCAGATTTCATTCAGTACTTACGAAGTTTTCATGATTAGAATCACAACTATGAAAGATTCAATAAAAGTAGGTAAAGGCTCTGATATTGATGTAGGCAGCAATTAGTTTTTATAAATTATCAAATTCAGATGACTTAGTGATATAGACGCAGACAAAAAACATGCAAATTTCGAGTAAGAGAAATGGTATCTATGGTTAGTCATGCAGCCTCACTGACATGACAGTGAACAAGTTCTCTCAAGATTTTAAAGCACATAAAAAATTCTTCCATGAAAAATAATTACACAGCTATAACAATTGGACTTTACTCTTAAATTTGTCCACATATAGATGTGTACCAATAATGTAAAATGGATAAAATTGCAGTTAAACGTAACATACACTACATTGCTTAACAGTTCACAAGCAGGCCTATGTGTATGCGGTCGACTAGGTAACAGGTGTTCTATTTATAGCACGCTGCACTTTGTAACTATGCTCTATGAGGTAAAGGGTTAAGCTGCATCAAAACCTAAACAGAAATGAAATGTTTATTGAGTTAAGCTGCTTGGGTTTTGTAAAGGAAGACAAAGCATACAGTAATTCAGCCTTTTTGTCAAGATCAGTTACCATATATACTCGTTTATAAGTCAAGTCAAACTGCAAACAACAAAGATACTGATCTGCCATAGCATCATGCACATGCAGATCAGGGTCTGTGCTGTTTATTCTACTGATTACACCCAACAAACTGCACAGACCCAGTTGTGTGAGCACAATATGTGACAGCTGATCTGGGTTTGTGCAGCTTACAGTTGGACTCAACTTATAAGCGAGTGTATATGGCACATGAACTTGGCAGCCAGTTTCATTCAGATATCACTACTGGATATTTCCTGAAAATGATATGTAACCTATGTTTATTTTTTGTGTGTCCAAGTGTGTGACTAACTGGTGCATATGAACTTATAACTAATGCACTGGATTTAAGCTGAAATGTAAAAACCCAGAAGGAACTTAATTAGTGTAGTGATCCTTATGGGAAATAAACAGAATCAACTAGGCAGAGCTATCGGCTACAAGTCATGTAGTCTTAGTTTCTGTTTCAATTAATAGTGTAAGGTGTAGCTATATCATTTGTAAATGAAGCATTTCAATGTTTCATGGCTCAGGCTAGGCAAATACAACAACAATTTACAGGTAAACATTCTTGAATAGTATTAAACGTTTGTAATCAATACATATCATCTATTGAAAATTGCAAAGGTATCATATCCAAAGTGAGCTAATAATACCAAGCTTTATTTGCAGTCTTGCCAATGGATAGCAATGAAATTTTTAAAAAAAAATACTTCCTTGACACAACTATCTGAAACAAACAAGCAAGGAAAAAGAAAAAAGAAGTTTCCTTGATATTTCTCTCAACCCCAATTAAAGATGTGCATGCACAGAAATGTATGTATGTATGTATGTATGTATGTATGTATGTATGTGTCTGTGTGTGCATGCTTGCATATATATATATATATATATATATATATATATATATATATATATATATATATATAGATGTAATTTTAACAACACATCAGCACAATCCTGGCAATTTAGTGCAGAGCAAAATTTAAGTAGCAAAATAGTATAGCAAAACCTTGCCAAGTTTCCAGATAGACAAACCTCTCTAACCAAAAGTAAACATGTACTTGGGGCAATCAAAAAATGGCCAAGATGCTACAAAAAAATCCCCCTCAACACAAAAACAGGTACAAAATCAAAACCATTCTACAGAAATCACACTCTTTAAAAAGTCTAAGATGTCAGACAGAACATCACCATGGATGTATCTCACGGCTACATTGGTTGCCTGCTGGAAGGAGTATCATGGTTATTCTACAACCCTCAAAAAGATCTCATATATTTGTAAGATCAGCATCCATAGTTCTATTGAACTCGACTTTGTTCCACACTGTTCACTCATAGCCTTGGTAAGGGTCTAAAATCACACCACTCCAAACTTCCCACATAGATGAAAGAAAGATCTCTTAATTGAAGTAATCTGCCACTATGTCTACCACTATGAATACTTCATAACTAGTTTAAATTCAGATGCTGTAACTGGTAGAAAGAAAACCAGAAAGAGTCCGAAAACATAAATAATTACTTTCAGTTCTTGAAACAAATAAACTGTTGTGCCTTAACTGATGGATGTAGTAAATTTTGCTTTTTTGCTTAATATCCACTGGTATGTGTAGCTTAAAACTGTTCATTTACTGGTATTAAACGCATTTATGAGCATATTTTGTATCATTTGCATTAAGAAAATTGTCTTTATACTTTTGCACACCTGGTGGCATTACGATATCATTCGTCCGTAAGCAAAACTACTCCTACATTTTGGGAATCAAATAGTTATCAGAGATTTCTGAAATGCCATATCAATTTTCTTCTTCAGCAATGGGTTACTTTCTTGATTTAAGTTATCTCTACAGATGAGAAGTCAACATGATTTACAGTTTGTTAAATCCAATGTCCTTTTAAAGTACTGTATGTACTCATAAGTCAAGTCCAACTGAAAATAACACAGATCCTGGTGCATCTTAGCATAATGTGCCTGCAGATCAGGGTCTATGTTGTTTGTTCTACTGATTACTCCTAACAAACTGAACAGATTCAGATCTGCTGGCACATTATGCTAAAGCAAATCTGGGTCTGTACAGTCTGCAGCTGGACATGTCTTGTTAGTGAGTAGTCTGTATCTACTTTTTACAATTTGTGTAATGTATGAACAAGACATAAGGGTACTGAATGTAATTACTATTGGCTGGTCACATGAAGAGGAAGTCTGTATTGACTTTATTGACACAGCTTTGCACACAACTTGATTGATTTTGTTTAGATTTCTAGTTATACCAAAACAGCCATAGATTAAAACATGATGAATTATACCTCAGAAATATGCTTTCCTACTGTACAGGGCAGTTTCTATTTTTTTTTCTCAGCATGTACCATTCACACTTGCTATAAGCCAACTGCATACTACACATACTCCAATCTGCTGCCAGATCTGGGTCTATGTAAATTGTTGGAAGTAATCAGTAGAACAAACAACATAGACTCTGATCTGCCAGCATATAAAGCAATGTCATTTCAGGGTCTATATTGTTTTCAGCTGGACTACACTTATAAGTGAGTATATATGGAAATATGACGCTCTTGTTTGTATCAAACTATGCTTATACAGTAGTTTTGCTATTTATTTTTACTGCAATATCAGCACAAATTTACTATGAATTTAAATACTTATACAATGAGTCCTACTGCAAACTGTACAGACCCAGAACTGCCATCACATAAAATGCCAGCAGATCTGGGTTTGTACAGTTTGTTAGCAGTAATCAGTAGAACAAACAAGACAGAAGATAGACCCTGATCTGCATCAGATCTGGATCTTTGCTGTTGAAGTTTGACTTGACTTATAAGCAAGTATAGACTGTACATCTAGGATCCCAAAAAGAGGGCATTTTCGTCTCATTATTCTCTCCCATTCAAAAGTGTTTTTTATATATGTTTCAGTTAACATGTTTGCAAGTGCAGTAAAATAATCTTCATTACACTGGACAACAAATTTTTACAAAAGTCATGTTACTGAAATAAAATTAGTCAATTCTTATCAATTTTTATGTGCTGAACACGAATATGACAGTCAAATTGCAAAATTGGCTCTAGTTTTTTTGTAATCTGCAAGAAATTAATGTTTACATAACGAAATGCATTCCAATAGTAAAAGGTCAACTGTAATAGCCTACCTATAAAAAATCAAGTCATTGACTACATCTTAGATTTCTTCGCCTGTCTCTTGTACGGCTGTTCGGGAGCATCGCTGAGGAGTGTCCAGCAGTAGTCAGCCAGCATTGTAGTGGACCATTTTCCCTGGTATCTTTGTTCCATTGTTGCGATATCTTGATGAAAACGTTCACCGTGTTCATCACTAACAATACCACAGTTGCTAGGAAAGAAATCCAAATGGGAATGAAGGAAGTGAATCTTTAGAGACATATTGCAGCCAAGTTTCTTATACTTCATCAACATGTCTTCTACTAGTTCCTTATAGTTTTCTGCCCTAACATTTCCGAGGAAGTTTGTAGAAACTAGGCGAAAAGCATTCCATGCTTGTTTCGCGTCACCTTCCAGCAAGTTGTTGAACCGGTCATCTTTGAAAAGCTCTCGAATCTGAGGACCCACAAAAACTCCCTCTTTAATCTTTGCTTCGCTGAGTCGAGGGAATTTTTCATGCAGGTATCGGAATGCTGGCAAAGTCCGGTCAATGGCTTTCACGAAGTTCTTCATCAAACCTAGTTTGATGTGAAGGGGTGGTAGCAAGATTTTCTGAGCCTCAACCAGAGCTGGGTGTTGGATATTCTTCTCTCCAATGGCTACATTCTGCCTGTGAGTCCATTCCTTCCTCATGTAGTGCATTTCCCTTGCTCGGCTATCCCACTCGCATAAGAAACACATGTATTTTGTATATCCTTGCTGCAGTCCCATTAAAAGGGCAACTACCTTCAAATCACCACAGAGGTGCCAGCTGTACTTGTTATACTCAATGGAATTCAGTAGCTGCCTTAAGTTATCGTATGTCTCTTTCATGTGGACAGCATACGCTACTGGAATAGATGGAAGAATGTTTCCATTGTGCAAAAGCACAGCCTTGAGACTCAGTTTCGAAGAGTCCACAAATAGTCTCCATTCTTGTGGGTCATGAGTGATTTTTAAAGCATTCATGAGGCCCTCAATATCGGAACAGAATATCAGATTACTTTCCTTTCTGAAGAAAGGCTCCAATTGCTGGTGGCGCTTTCGATATGCAGTAATTGTGACATCTTCTTCTAGAAGATTCCATTGTTGGAGTCTTGATCCTAGCAATTCTGCCTTGTTCTTTGATAAGTCCAAATCACGAATCAGGTCATTTAGTTCTTCCTGTGTTATTCTGTGTGGGGTTGATGATGCACCACAGTGAAAATCTGGATCACTGCATGCTGATGGACCAGGAGAAGAACAGGTCGACTCACCTTTGTCTTCGTCAGATGAATCAAGAGAATATTCTGCTGGAGGTTCTGGAATAGGAAGTCCCTCACCATGTGGAACTGGTCTCAATGCAGACGGAATGTTTGGGTAGACTATTCTCGACTTCTTTCGCTTCGTTATTCCGCCGGAAAGAGGAGGAACCAAGCAGAAGTAACAGTCATTTAGGTGGTTGCTTGGTTCTCTCCACACCATTGGGACTGCAAACGGCATTGATGACCTTTTGCAATTCAACCACTGTGAAAGCTGTGTTGTACATGTAGCACAGCATATATGCGGAGCCCAAGGCTTGTCTTGGTCACCAACCTTGCATCCGAAGTAAAGATGATATGCCTTCTTCACTTGAGAATTGATACTTTTCTTCTGGTTGGCAAATGTCACTTCCCCACAAATATAGCAAAAATTGTCCGCGGTATTAACACACTTTCGAGGCATTACTGTTCTTTATTGTACGTAAATGGATAAAATAATAAGTTTTATGTAACAGTAGCTTGAACTGTCTCGCACAACGTCTAAAATATTTTAAATGCTGAACCTATCTGATTGGGCTTTATATAGTACACTGCTTACGTCAGCTTCAGCAGCCGCCTGGCATTAGTATAATAGGCCTACACATGTATAGTACACTGCTGACGTCAACTTACTTCAGCAGCCGCATGGCATTAGTATTGCATTGCATCAGAAAATGATGCAATCAACTGTGGATGATGTGAGCATGATGGTATTATGCAATGTTACATCATTATTCCGGATGTTGCTGCAGTCCTACTGGAGAAATTTACACAGTGAAACAGTGAATATCTTCAAAACGAGAGCCAATACAAATTTTTCACGGTTATATTCGTGTTCGGCACACCAAAATACTACAGATTAGGGCCTTTTCAAGTCAGTAATGATTTCACTGTTGACCAGTGAATTATTGCCTTTGATCTTGAAGTCCGATACTTCAGATACTGTTAAAATATACCCACATGTTTCAGTGTGGTTTAATCCATACTTGTGAGAGGAATTTTTTAAAAAACAAAACAAAATAATTTACTAAACTGGCACCATTCAAGGTATTTTTCAGATATATCCACAAACTGATTTAGATAAAAACCCATTCATACTTTTCTCTGTTGCCATGGTCACAGGAAATGACAAATACAAAGTCAACAAGACACTTTACCATGCAAACCAGTGCTAATTATCAATTTGCTTACTGAAAAATAATGAAATACAAAAAGTTCATTAGGCACAGAAATGTGAGTTACTGTAGTAATCTTTATTTGATACCAAGTTTTCACATTTGTTATCAGTAGCAATTCACTTCAGGACCAAGTACATAAAACAAGAGGTGTTTTAATGAAAACCCTGTAAATACCACCATTTTTAACAGTAAAGATAAGACTTTTTTTATGGCAACTACAACTGCCATGTTGGTGGTCAAATAAACCCAAACCATTTTCAATCAAAATCAGTAATAGATAATAGTGTTTTAGTAAAAAGCCCATGTTGATACTACCAGTACTATGGACCAGCCAGAAGAAGTATCAGTAACAAATATTTTCAAGATGACCACCAATGCAGAATTTCTGAAGGTTACATAAGCATTGTTTATTTAAAAGAGGACCAACCATACACTATAAGGACTGTCTTAGTGGAAACCCCATGCTGATATGACCATCTGTTCAGGAGGAATAGCACTAACTAGATTTTCATGATGAACACTGTGGAGGCAATACAGAGGCCAAACTGAGCAGTCATTTCCTTGCCATTTTTAATGTAAGGTCTTTTAATAAAAATCTACTGTCGACCTATCTGTTCATGACAATCAACAACATTTTCAAGATCAGACTGTCTTCATCTTAATTTCTGACCATCTACAAGTCTTAAAAGTCTTTTGGTGAAACACAATATCCATAATATCAGTGTCTGTATAGAAGTAATAGTCCTGGGCTTGACAAATTTTATAAAAGTCAGCTTGCCCATGGGCAAGGCAAACTGCTGAAATTGAAGATGTCCTTGGGAGATTTGATCTGGTTCCAAAATATAACAATGTGATTCACAACCAAAGTTTAATAAATTAGGTAAAGTATTACGTTTTCTTAAAATCATATTATATTTATTTAACAAATAAAGAACCTTTCTTCTTTACTTGCATATATGCCTATACCGAATGATTAAATTCATAAAAAGATATAAACAATAGCAGTTGTAGATAAATGTGTAGATGAGAAAAACTGCAATGGTTAGAATGCATATATGGCTAGAGGAGCAACTACATAAACCAAAATTAAACACTTTTTGTAACAATTTTTTACAGTACTCTCAATGATTTTGAGAATACCTTTTTTACACATTGAATTCTTTAGCAGTAAGTATGTATTAGTCTCACATAATTAATTACACAAACTGCAGATGACAAGCACTGCATGATGGTACCAGAGTTCAGGTACATCAAAGAATAACATTTCACATGATTTTAAATCAGCTCCAAGCATCTCTTCCTTCCACAACAGGTGTATTAGACGGATAAAATCATAAATAATGGTGTACTTATTAAAGTACATGTACATGTTACATTACACAGCTCTGTGCTTCATTTTCATTTCTAAAGCTATATAGCACTTGAATGAATAGTTGTTTATATACTGTGCAATTGCTTGTGTGTGTGTGTGTGTGTGTGTGAACATATTAGCTTACCTTTTATATGTACATAATTAAGAACCTCAAGGTAGATTAGTTTCTCATTTGTAAATAACTGAGTTACCCTCTGAAGATAAATTCTTTATTATTAGTAGTAGTATTATTATTAGTATTATTATTATTATTCATTGAACTTTTAACGAAATCCTTGTTGCTAATCATTATTAAGGATTATATTATTAACAATTATCACCTAGTCACCTTGAAATAGGCTACAGGCATCAAAGCAATCTCTGCAAGATTAACACATTTAAAAGCCTGCTCACAAACTGACCAGGTTTTAACTTGAAAGTTGTAAATCCTATATACTTACAAATATTACAATTAAAATATAACTGAAATTTTAAAATAAATATTTATTTCCAATCTCTCAAAACGTTTTTTATGTATTAAATATAGACATAGTACTGCGTGAAATAAAGGATCAATAGATGAATAAAAAGGTGGAAATTTATGTAATACATGTAATAGTATGCAGTATACATGAACAATAACTAAATAATGGGGGCCCCATGTGGCCGAGTGGTCTAAAGCGCTCGCCGTTATGGATCAATGCCATCTCACCTCTGTCTGCATGGGTTCGAGTCTCAGATTCGGCTAATATGGGTATGTGAGAAAGCTTGCCAGTAGCTTCTCGTGGGTCGGTGGTTCTTTCCGGGTTTTTTTCTGGGCTCTTCCTTAACCATTAATACTGGCCGCCGTGTATAGCCTATCGTGTGCTGAAAATTGGCGTTAAACCCTACAACAACAACAACAGTTAAATAATGGTGGTGCTTATGTATGTACCAAGGCAAGCTTGCAGAGTACCGAACATGCAGAACAAAGACATCTAACTGTATAAGACCAAACTCTCAATATTTCTGACTTGCCCTTTCAAACTAGAGCTTGCATGAGCTGAATTTGAGCATCTCCCAGGCATCAAGCAAATGGATTTGTTATGCTGTGTAGTGACAGAAGATTCGAAAGAGGGTCACAATGGCAGCCATGTTGGAATTCATATGGACACCATTTTCATTTTGGACCATTGGGCACGAATGTTGATGTGTAACCTCTAAATAGGTTTATTTTAAAGATCTAATGGACAAACAATAAGCACATCAACTCTTTGCATTGAAATCCTTATCAAAATAGTAGTTTCTGATGTGCTGAATGCTAGTGATGACATAATGATGAAATACAATATAACTGGACATAGAAAAGTATCCAAAAACATAAACTGGAGACTACTATAAATGATACCCTACAGTCAGAAAAAATTATTTGCTTGTGCCCAGTATGTACATTAGTGTGAACTATAGACATTTATTGGTGAAACATTTCTCTTTTACTCATTCCTATGTTTTCACATGTAAAATATATCCTTAAATTTTCACATGTGAATCCAAGATTTCAAATTATGCCAAGTGATTGTGTGAATCTACAGAAGTTATTCTTCCTGCAATAAAAAGGAGCATTTTGTGAACTGTAAATACAAGGAAATTATTTTGTGCCAAAAATATCTGAGTCTGCATCGTTTTCTTCTCTACAAAGTTATGTACATGTACTACCATGTTAGCAGTGTTAAAAAAAAAATGTTGCATCTCTCAGCTGCACTGTGTTCTGCGTGTGTGTGTGTGTGTGTGTGTGTAATTTGGATTTTTAACGTAGCTTTATTTCTGATAGAGTAAAATAGTTTAAGAAATGTTAAAAATGTTACTTATTGTCCTCTTAAATCTCTCTTATTTTTATGATCAACGTATAAATAAAATTGAAACTGAGCTCAGTTTATGAAGAACTGTGTGCTGTAGAGCAAGATTAACCTTGTAAGTCATGATTCACTGCCTGGGTCGGTGTATAGTATAAAAATAAAATTTTCTTTCCCTGCATAAATACTGGATAGAATTCATCATGTGGTATATAAAAACCCAGACTATTTTCACTTGTGGTTTTTCCATTTCTTAAAATATCTTTTTTATACCATGTTATGAAATGTATACAAAATGAAATATCTTCTTTATACTCAGGCATACAAGGCTAGACATAACAAAATGTGTGTGTTTCCAGTCAGCTGACTATCCCTGTTTCTCACTGCTGACCAAAACACTTTTTCCCCCCATTTAAAACATAAATAAATAAATAAATCAAATACATTAAATGTGGGGGGGTCGGATTATTTAAAAAAATATATAAAAAATATAAAAAATAAAATGTCTTGCCTACTCGAATTTAAAAACCAGTGCAACCAGAAATAAACATATTATTTTGTTTGGCCTAAATGAATGGCCACAACAAATTATTAGCTTCAGAACAAATTGTGGATCCAGGGGGCCCACTGGTCTAAGGTACTTGCCTTTATCAATTGATCACATCTCACCTGGATGTGGGTTCAAGTATCAGCTTGGCCAATGTGGTATATATGTGAAAGTTTGCCAGTAGCTTCTGGTGGTTAGGTGGTTCTTCTTCCACCAAATATAGTGGCCACCATTTACAGTTTATCATGTGCTTATAAATGCTGTTAAACCAAACCAAATTAACTATCCACCTGAAATGACACAATCAATTAGCAATTAAGTTACAGCATCACCATGCAGATCATTTATAATTATCTGTACTGGTGTACAAAGAAAACCCCACTTAGAAAAACTACTAACAGAAGCAATAAACTTTCCCAGCTGCACTAGAATCATCCAGATCTGATACTGATAGCCTTGGCCTGGTTGAAAACCAAGCTTTGAGGGGTGGGGGGTCAACATTTGGAAATCTGCTTACCCTATATGCCAGGCATGAACCAAGGGCTAACTAGGCCAATTGCTTTTCTAACATAAAAATAGTGGAAAGCAAATTTATCTTCCAGAAGATTCATCTGTGTGGTAAACACATGGTAATCTTCCAAAGTTCATTACCCTCTCACTATCTGCTTTGAAATCTTGAACGAACAGTACCAGAAGCAGCAACTTGTTGGTGGCTTATCTAATTGGTACATGTCCTTCCAAAGTGAGAAAGAAGTGAGAAAGAACTATCAGGATTACTATATATACTTGCTTATAAGTGAAGTTTACCTGCAAACTGCATATACCCAGATCTGCCATCACATAATGTGCCAACAGATCTGGGTCACTGCAGTGTGTTACGAGTAATCACTATAATAAACAGTAATTAAAAGTACTTCGTAGTGTCAAGCAAAATGATCATTATGAAAATTCTAGATATATAATTGTCTTTCTCCTTAGTACCAATGCTTTTTGTCCCACTCTGATTAAAATTACATCTCCACTGTTATACATGAAGACCTGACAGCGACCGCTTAGGGGTCATGTTCTGGCAACCTATGTCATTACCATAATCACTAATTTTATCAGCCAATCAGATGAAGTCTTATATCTTCACATTAGGAGACTGAGCAGTGTGGATGAAGAGCCTGAATGTGTACCAAACATATTGATTCACTTTCAGATTTGTTAAAGCTCATTTCCATTGGTGAATTCAAAGGTTACGAGAACATGATCCATAAGTAGTCACTGTCTCATTCAAGATGGGGAGGGAGACAATACATGCCCAAGAGTCTGTAAATAATAACTGAATTATAATGAAATATTTAAGGGAAATAGGGGAGTGTTACAAACAGGATCCCAAGTGCAGGGGACACCGTGTCGCCCATCCACCGAATTGGGGGGGGGAGAGACACAATATTGTATAAGGAAAATGGTAAATAATAGTGCAAAATGCACTAACAGTGATATAAAACTGAGAAAATCTTATTTTTGCTTTGACAGTTTCTGCCACCTTAACTTTGTGATCTGCAATGTCCACGAAATTTTCTTGGACACTTACATTACTTCAAGAAAAGTTTATACATGTGCTCAAATAACTTGTCAACCTGAAATGGGCTGTTTCATATCTTGATCTCATTTAAGTAGGAGTATTTTTTTATTTTTTCTGATGAAAAATCACACCCATGGGGCACACTGGGTCAAGATCTGGGGGACACTGAACAAAACACTGCAGGACACACGTGAATTTGAGCACAATGTTTAAATTGTTATTTTAAAGGGCACTGCTGATAAATGGAACAAGAGATGCCATAAAAGGTGCAAGTGAGCTAATTCTGCATGTAAATATGCAATGGACTGAGGATAAAAACTCTAGAGTTATATGGAAAACCATATGCAGATGCCAAATGTGCACTCTTGTTTTTGAATTAAACCATTTCAAAATGTTGTCTGAAAAAGGATAGTGGCTACTGCATCATGACCTTTGACATGGGGGAACAGACTAGGTCTGGATTCTTCAAGTTTTAAACTTTCTAGACCTTTCCATCTAATGGAATTTTATTATACAGAAGATGGTGGTTTCCATGCCAAAAATGTAAGCTATGCAATATCAGCAGGTAACATATTACTGATAATAAAACCCATTGTTCTGACTGAGCCACCTGGACCTTGACCTTTGACTATTACACCCCAAACTCAACAGGTCTTTTCTATACAAACTTTCGTCAAGGTAAACTGTATGGAACTAAATGCTGTTATGCAAAGTAAAGTTTTCCTCTTTTAGTCACAATGACCTTGATCTTTCATCCAAAAAATTAAAGGTTTCTTTCTTACCCAAGGTGCAATTCATCCACAAACATGGTGAAGGTATATGGTTGATATATAAAATTTCTCTGCTGAAACCATTTTCCTTCTTTCATGCACAGTAACCTTTAACCTTTCATGTCCAAAATCAATATATTTCTTTCTTATCCCAAGTGTGAGTCATCCACAAAGCTAGGTATATGTATGTAATGCAGAACAAATGTTATTGTGAAGAAACCATCTTTAGTCTTTCAGTCAGTGTCTTTTTGGTTTGACCTTTTGACCCGAAAACTAGTGTGAAGGGGCAAATTTCTGGCGATCTATTAAGTACACATTAACTTGGGCCAGAGAACAATTAATTAGGATTATGGGGACAGGTGCATATCAAATCGCCATATTGCCATGATCGGAAATATCTTTTCGAGGGAATAATTTTATTCTTAATTAAGCATTCGTTTATTTAGCCAACAGAAGACTGGTGGAGACAAAACCTAACTTCGATTCCATAGTGTAAATGTAAACATTGAAAGATCGCAGAACACTGTTACTCAAAATACAAGGTCATGTTGACCACGACTCTGGCGCCTCTGGAAAAAGGCGGCAGATATATTTGAATCTGATTGGTTACGCTAAATAAGGGGCATGTTTCCCACACTAAATTTCCTAGTTTTAATATTGCACATCGAAAATTGTAATCAGTCTAAGCTTTTCTGCAAGAGAAAACAAGTGTAAGAAGACTCCGAGAGTAAATTTGGGAGAAATTCTCTCATAAAACTGTTGTCCAAAAGGACTGTTGTTGAGGAAAAATGACAAAAGATTGGACAGTAGAAGCGAGGAATGCTGAAAGCTCAAAGAGAGAAAATAGCTCCTGCGACGTATTATATGAGACGTATCCTGTGACATATTACCTCTGAGCAATATCCTGTGGCATATTATCTCTGAGATGTATTCCAAGATGTATCCTGCGACATATTATCTCTGCGATGTATTAACTCTGAGACATATCCTGTGGCGTATTAATTCTGAGACATATCCGGAGATCTAGGTATCTGCGAAACTACGTACTACGCACAGAAATGAGGACCGAAAGAGGCAAAACAGAGGGGAGTTAAAGGAACAGCTACAGTGGAAGTGAAGTGAACCGGAGAAGTAGGTTATACAATTGTACATGACATTGACTTCGATTGTTCACTTGATCCTATGATGAACTAAATCTATCAGTAAAACAGACTGGCTACTTTATTTAACCCTTTAAGCCCCGATCCCGTCTGTAGGCGTGATCCGGTTTCTGCATTCAATGGCCGATCCCGCCTGTAGTCGTGATAGTTTTACTGCATTCAATGGCCGATCCCGTCTCCAAGCGTGATGAATGTGTGTTAGATTCAACGTCTCTGATTGGTTAGAAATGGGTTTATTCCAAGAACTAACAACTATTAAACCAATCAGAAATGATTTTACTTTCATCTGCGGAAATTTGAATTGTTCAGAAGCTAAGGGCTCCTGTTTTGAAAGCGGTTTAACTACACGTGTTCTGGTCATGACAAATCGTAAATGATGGCGGACGTAAGAGTGATTTTTGATGAGAGCAAAAATGAGGAGTTTCTCGGGTTTGATCTTGAAAATACTGAGCAAGCTGAGGAAAGATATGTTCGGCAGTTGGATATTTTGTGAGATTTCGATTCGGACATAGAAGTTTCTGAGATTGAATCGTCCGAAGATGAGAATGCTGACAGCGATGATGATCGAGTTCTTGCGGATAAACGTTGCACATAATTTTGTAAATTCTTTATAAATAAGTCGTGAAAGACTTGGACAAATAGGGAAAAAAAATACATCACTGTGTAGACAAATTCATTTGCAATAAATGGTGAAACTTTCTTGGATTTTAATTGGATATAAGCAGAGAAATTAAGGTAAGAGTGAATGCATGTGCACGATGTTTACAAAATTTTTCAAACAGGTAAAAACTCTGGGGCACACGCAGCTAGACACAGCTTAGCGCTGCTGGGGCATAGCAGCAGTGATACTGATAACGGGTCTGGGGCTGAATGAGTTAAATATATTTGAGTTTTTTGTAATTCGGTTTAAGTTTTATTTCTAGAAGCGGAGTATATTCCTGATGTAATGAATTCTCATAGTTGTTTTATGTAATTGATTAAATTGTTGTTTACATGGTCTGTTCTATATGTCTGCTCAGATCTCTATTCCACCTACAAGTTTCACCACTTACATTTATATTTACTCGAACCGGGCAATAACATCAAGGGTGGTCAACCTTTGGATAACGAGAACCAAATTAAGCGAACACCTTGAAAGAAGGTACAATCCGTCAATCCATAAACCTTTTGCAAGAAGAGGGGACTTTGTGTAAGGTTTCTACAAAGTGGAGCATGGGTACGCTTACAACTAGTAGGTTTCTTCTGACCTCATATGCAAGCCATCCTCACAGTTTGGTAACTATATGGTAAAGAACTAGAGTAATAAACAGTTTCTTCTTTCAGACAGTTAACTTCACTTTTCACCTTTTGTACCTAAAATCCATAAACTTCTTCCTTTTTCCTTACTTCATGTACAAGTCATCTACAAAGTTTTGGAGACTGTAAATAGTAGACAACTGCGGTTACTGCACAGAAACCATTACTCTTCTCGGACTTTAAATTTCAACTTTTTAACCCCAAAATACATAGGGTTTTTCCTCACCTCAAGAGAAAGCCAGCCATTAAGTCTGGTAACTGTAGATGGTAGATCAAAAAAAAAATGTTTTGAAATGATATTCGTAACAGACATAAAGGAGAATGGACAAGTTCCTAACACAATATGCTATAGCATATGGCAGGTATGTGAATGGGATAAAATTAAGTCCATTAGCATTTCTTCTGCATGAAGTTAAGATTCATACAACAAGTATTCAAGTAATCATGTAGTTTATTCATATGCTTTAACTGACTTCTCTTACCAAGCCTGAGTGTGTCAGAGTAAAGACTAAACACTGGTATCCTTGTGTTGCAATGCATGCTGTACAATCATAATCTGTAAAAGCAATTTATTACAAACCCATGAACATTAATGTTCCACTTACACTGAATCTGCCAATATGATAATGGAGAGAGTTACAACCTGTCTTGAAGTTCAACCATTCTGCCAAAAAAATAAGGGTCTCAAGATAGGTGGCCACTCATGAAGTCACAATCAATCAATCTACATGGAGAACCTGGTCTTATATGAATGGTGGTCTCTCAGTACAGGCTTTACTGTACTAAGTTTAAATGTTCTACAACACTTTCTACAAAACCCAAGCTGCTGTGGATAATAAAACTGCCGTAATGGTATTAGAATTAATATTAGCTAAGCACAGTAAGAAAAAACCTCTGACAGAAATGACATCCCATGTAAACTGAAAAACCATCGTCCTTGTTTAATTAATTAGTATAATACTAATATAGCTCTTGATCTGCCATTGCTTAATATTCCAATATATAATTTTCATCCAGCATCAAAGATGTGCAACCATAGTAATGATATGTATATACACTCTCGTAACTACACTAATCATAAAGATCTGCATGAGTTATGTTTACCATATGTACTTGCTTATAAGTCAAGTCAATCTGCAAATTGTTGTTATAATGTTGTAATGGGGTTTTAACGCCGTTTTTCAGCATAAGATAAGCTATACATGGCGGCTAGTATTAATGGTGGAGGAAGAACCGGGAAAACCCTGGAAAAAACCACTGATCCAAGAAAAATCTGCAAATAACATATCCTGTTCTGCTGTAACATAATGCACCTGCAGATCAGGGTATATGTTGTTTTGTTCTTCAGATTACTCCTAACAAAATGTACAGACCCAGATCTACCAGCACATTATGTGATGGCAGATCTGAGTCTGTGCAGGTTGCAGCTGAGTTCATAAAGTGAGTATATGTGCAAACTATTGAATCTTGGCATGTATAAATTGAGAATCTGCTTTCAAAGCTTCCATGGACTGTATACCTTTCTTCTGGATAGAAATAAAAACATGCTTCCAAATATGTTGTCCCTTTCATAATTTTCCATAATTTCAAATTTTCAAGAACAGTACAACAAACGGTACATGATAAGCCCATCTCGTAACTTTTTCTATACTAATAACTTTGACCTTTGACCAAAGACTTTGATATATGATAAGGTGTGGACCTTGGTAAAGTTTTCAACCAAATATCTGTTGAGATTAAAAAGTGACAACCTGGCCACTGTTTTAAATTATTTCTTGTCATGACCTTCACTTTGATGCAGGGGGTATGACAGTGAATACAAAAGATGCTCTAAAGTCAATATATATTTAAAACGTTTTATTCAAATATCTCCATTGTATCAATATTTGTCACATTATCCTAACACCAGGCCAACCAGTTCTAACACTAACCTCTTAATGCTGAGAGCCAAGCGAGGTAGCTGTTAGTACCAGTTTTGTAAGTCTTTGGTATGACTCGGCCAGGGATCTAACCCACAACCTCCCACATCCGAGGCAGATGTTCTAACCACTAGGCCACCAGAGCAGTCCACAGATATTTTGACAGAGGAAACTGGTTTGAATTTTGCTATGAAAATAACCTTAAGGCAGATGGAAAGGCTGTGTTATAAGCACAATACTGAAGCATGGTATAGAACTGGTTAAAGTTTCATTAACATGTCATCACTGGTTCAAAAGTTATACTTCTGACAAGGATACAAATCAGAGATGAATTTTCCCTTACTCTGACCTTCACCTTGAGGCAGGAAATGTGGCTATGGTATTCAACATACCATCTATATGATACAAGATAGGTCAAAGTTTCATTGAAATATCTTCAGTGATTCAAAATTAATAGCTGTAATTGGACAGAGGTCACTGATTTGCATTTTTTCTTGCCATGACCCTGACCTTGAGGCTGAAGGCAAGACCGCTGTAGATAACAAAATATCTAGTCAAGATATATAACATGTTAAGTTTCATTAAAATATAATGCCTTTAATGGTTCAAATGTTACACTTGGAAGAAGGAAAAAAGTCACAGATTACATCTATCCTTTATATAACCTTGACCTTGAGGGACATGGTATAAATATGGTATGTGAAACACTGTCTCACTATATATATATATATATATATATATATATATATATATATATATATATATATATATATATATATATACACACCATACACACACAGTTTGGTCTCACCATCAGCTTGGAAAAAACAAATGTCAGCGTGCAAGATACCACCATTGCCCCTTCAATCAAAATCAACGGTGTCACCCTGGAAGCAGTCAACAACTTTACCTACCTAGGGTCAACCATCAGCAACACTCTCTCGATTGATATGGAGCTGGACAGAAGGCTTGGAAAGGCAAATACCATCATGACTCAATTAACGAAGAGGGTGTGGGAAAACAACACGCTGACAGAGCACACCAAGGTCCGAGTCTACCAGGCCTGCGTTCTCAGCACCCTTCTATATGGAAGTGAGACGTGGAGTACCTACATGAGGCAAGAACACCGGCTCAACTCCTTCCATATACGGTGCCTAAAACGCATCCTGAAAATCAGCTGGCAAGACTGTGTTCCACACAGCGAGATCCTGCAGCGTGCAAGTACCTCCAGCATGTACTCCCTGCTAATTAAACGCTGCCTTCGATGGCTGGGTCATGTCCGACGCATGGAGGATGGAAGGCTGCCAAAGGACATCTTATATGGACAGCTGGCCACTGGCATGAGAAGAGTCGGACGCCCCTCACTCCATTTCAGAGATGTGTGCAAGAGGGACATGAAGGCATGCAACATTTCACCCGATGGCTGGGAAGAGCTGGCCGAGGACCGAGGCACCTGGAGACTGATGGTAAACAATGGCATATCAGTCGCTGATGCGAGGAGAGGCCAGTTGGCGACAGAGAAACATAAGAGAAAGAAGAACACAGCAGCAACCACAGTAACGCAGACTTCCCAGTATGTCTGCACCAACTGCAGTAGGGACTGTCACTCACGTATAGGCCTGCACAGCCACAGCAGACGATGCCAACAGAGACAGACAACACCCCAAGGGCGCTATTCGCATGGTCTTTCGAGACCGAGTCTCCAATGATGATGATGATGATATATACACAAAAGTTTTATTAAAATATCTTCAGTTCAAATGTTGTACTCTGGTCAATGTTAAATGCTACAAGCTACATAACTTGGGAAGGTTTAATGAAAATCTCTCCAATGCCAAAATATAATATCATAACATGCTAAACTAACAACAGGCATCTTATTCTGAACTTTATGTTCAGCACTCTTCCAAACTATGCAATATGATGGTAAGAGCCAATAATGTTTTAATTTTTAACATTTAAAAATATTGTATAGTGCCAACTCTAAGGTATTTCTACATAAAAATGTCCCTCACAATTTCTATGTATCAATGATAGTTATTTACTGGAACAGCTGACTCTAGGAAACCTTTTTATTTTAAAGATGCAAGTCCATTGGACCCAAGTCCTTGAAATAAGCAAGTCCCATGGCAGTGGTGTTTTTAACTCACGTATGAAGATTTTTCTACAATGCCGTGGAGTTAGTAAATGTTTTGTAAATGTAACCAATATAACATAATAGCAAATATTTATTTTGCAAGTAACTGTATTGTAGAACTAATGCTATTGTGAAGAAACCATTTTTATTCTTTCAGTGAATTTGATCTAGATCTTTAGACTCCAAAATCAACATGGTTCTTTGTTACCACAAGTGCATGCCATCCACAATGTTTGGTAACTGCAGATAACGGACAACGCAAATTATTGTCAGAAAATTATTTTCTTTTTTTAGCATGTGACCTTTATCTTGGACCTTTCGAGCCTGAAATGAATAGTTCTTCCTTACCCCAAATGCAGCCAACCTGGTAACTGTAAATGGTTATGAACTTGAGTCATTGTGCAGGGTCAGACAGATGACATTTAGTCTGATAAAATAAACAACATAATAATATTATACATCAAAAGTATAAACATGTTGATGTAAGCCCTGATGAACCTCAGGTGACTTTAAGTAAATATTGGGTTTCTGCCTTAATTAGGCATGTAAAGATTTAAAAATATTAGAATTCACTATTGCTGATTTTATATATTATAAGTAACAAATCCTTGGCCTTGTTCAACAAAGCTATCTCTATATAATTAAGACAATGAAGAAACCTTATTGCAAAACTGTCACATCCATTATCTGAAAACAATGTAATTATCTCATTCTTCATCCTATGTGATTCAAGATGACTATGACATCACCAACTGGTTTGGTTCATTTCGCTGATAGGCTAATTCAGTGTGTCCCCCAGGGATGTAAAATTGAGGGTAAAAAACACCTTTGGTGTCAGAACTGGGGGTCAAATAAAATATGTGGTGGTCAAAAATGAACTGACAAATTTTCATCTTGAAATAGGATATTGCAACTTGCACAACATACTTTCTCTCTCTCTCTCTCTCTCTCTAAACATACCAATAAACCAACATGCACAATTAACAAATAAATGCATTGTCCATTCAAAGAATAATTTTATTAGTTCATTTTTCTTTTAAAGTCGTACTTTTAACAGTCTCCTTATGATCTTTTTGAAGCAATATTACAGACCAACACATTACATACAAAAAGCCAAATAAATCTTTTTAACCAAATGGTTACCTTGTGGTGAATGAGGGTAGAGTTTTAAAAATTCTTAAACACTGTCACGAAAGGATTATTCACTTTTGCAGACTTCATCACGCGATCAGAAGTCACACCAGTAATTCTAATGGATGTGCTGTATTCCAGTCAAGGGAATTATTTTCTCCATTTTTCATTAAAGTCAGATCCACAGTTACTTTTTGTGTTCTCCTTCTTTCACTTTCTTCACTAATGATTCTTAGTGCACGACGTTTTAATCTGGAGATCACTTTCTAGTACAAGAAGCATTGAGGTTAAACATCAAGATGACATCTTGCTGAGCTTGATGGAAATTGCATGAGAGCTCGTGAGATTAGGGGAAGCTACTCCGTCATAACATTGCCTATGCTAGTCTGGTTCCTTGTTTCATATGTTTCCTGCATTGCACTCTGCTACACGAAAAGAGGAGCGCAATGCAGCAAGCAAACAAAGCAGGGGAGCCTATTCTCGAAGTATACACGATGCCATCCCTTGTCCAATGCATTGGATATTATATAAATCCATATCGCATTATGCAAATCCTTTGCGTCAAAAAACGCACGGCAACAAAATGTGTACATCAAGTTTTTCCATGCACAAATGTGCGTAAAGGGAAACACTGCTAATTTGTACTCTGAACTGTCAGTGGCAAACTGTTCAGAAGATGCCACTCTGGGTTGCTTGATAAACAGAGTCAGTGCTAAAATTCAGAAATTTATGCTCCTCATGATTCTGCAGTGCTTCCACAATTCTCCTTCAAATATGAGCTGGGGGTAGGGGGACATGTGGAGAAGAGCTAAAATCTTAGAAAAGCAAGAGGATGAACTTCTATGAAAGAAAATACTTGTTTCAGAAACATGTACCTATTTGTCACCTTGCCACATTTTTGTAATGGCTTTTCTTCTTGCTGCCTTTCCCTCATACTCTGCTCTGAACACTGATATTGTCCTATCATTACCATGGTCATCAAACAGCCAAATAAAATGAATCTTGGCTGGAGGTGAAATATGTTTCTTGGCAAACTCACTACAATACTCTTGTTCGTTTGTTCATGAATGGGCATGTGGGTGGGTGAGAGACAGCATTCACTTTTCCATACACTTAGTTCAGTGTGTGTTTTCTGATAATAATGAGATCACATCAAGTAATAAAACAGTAAGCAACTATAGACAAATTTCTTTGCCTCCTCATAATTTTACTGGAAATATAAAATGTTACTTGTTTGGAACTGAATGAAGAAAAGCACAACATAAAGGGCAATATCTGCAACAAATTAAAAGCAATAACCAACTGTTCTTTAAAAAATTTTGAATTCTGTATGTCATTTCCATTATTTTTTTTAAATAATACTTGTACATAGAAGCATAGATAGGCAATTTTCTGATTAGTACACTAAATAGGGGCTGGACTAGTGTGAATGTGTTCATTACTGCATGCACAAGCTTACAAGTTTAGTCCATCCTAAAATTTTCAAACACGGTCTCTTAATATTTCTGTTATGCATGTGCTTTTGCACATCTGCCTCAAGTCACGTCACTGACTGTAACCATCGAGTAGGTCAACAGAGTAGGTCACACCTTATTTTCCACCATCAAATGGGTGTATATTTGACCTGTAACTAACCTGCACCGTTTTCTTTGATGCCATTAGTGTCTTCAACAGACAGCTGCTCTGCCATCTCAGACAGGCTTTCGTCCAGTGCTCCTCGACTGCCACCCCGGAAGGTGAGTGATAAACGACGCTTCAACTTTTTGAGGTTCATCATTTTGGTTAGATGCTGTATCCCACTCTGCCACCTTCTGGGCACCTGGTGTACTAAGAGTGGATAACCATTGGAAGCCCCCTGTAACATAAGTTTAAAAAAATTATTATTAAAAAAAAACATGCTGATGCATTAGGTTATTTTGCAGCTGCTACTCATCTTATTAAGTTTTGATATCTTTTAAAATTGCATTTTTAATCCGATACAGGTAAAACAAGAAGATACAATTTAAGCAATTTCATTGATAATGTAAAATTTCCAGCTAACAAAACTTTGCACCATGTTTATGATTTTTTTGTCAACTCTGAAACACTCATATATTTTGCAATATTTTGCTACTACTTACAAGCTTAAAATGTGAAAGAATTTTAGGATCTACAAGTATCAACTAGTTACATGATGGCACGAAATGTGTATCAAGAATAAATGAGAAATATTTTACATAAAGTAGTGGTGGACTCCTCCCTTTGATTATATAAAATATACATTTTTATTACTTTTATGGATAGAAGAGCGAAACAAAATAAGGGCATGATCTCACTGCATTTTTTTGTACTCGTTTTTATTTACTTTCTTCATTTAATTGGATTCAAATCAATACAATTTGCTCACAGTTCATAAACTGTAATACCTTACAAACACAAAACTACATGTTTTGTTCTGATTCAGCAGAAATAATGCGTGATTGATATGACATTGGAATATGTGAACATTCTGGCTGAGACATGATCAATCACCACATCATTAGAGTTCTTTACCTCAGAAAAGAACAAAAATATGAATACTGGGTAGTATTACATACTTTCCAAATATTTCAAGCTATACAGTTTTTAAAAAACCCTCAAAACAAATCAGAGTATATGAAAGTACAATTCAGTTCATCTATGTATATTTAAAGGTGGATGTTAGTGAAACCACCCTTGTGGGTGAGCAATACAGAAATAAACAATTTCTGATGTATGTACTAAAATGAGAACTGGAAGGGGTGGGGTCTCTCCTAGAACTTAAAACATTGTATGTGCATTTTGATTATTCTTTTAGGCATGTGCTTCTGCACATAGAACTAGCAACACCACTGCAATCATGTATTCCCTGATTGCAAGTGACACATTAGAGGATAAATTTGTGAAGTCGGTGATATATGGAAGAGTACAGTTTATTAGGATCTTTTCAAAAGATACACCCTAAGATAAGACTATAATCAAGACAGAACCTGTCTCCTTTCAGCATAAAAACTTCTACCTCCAGCAGAGTTTTCAGAACCTTCCATCCTCTGTATGATGATTATCATATACACTCAGGTCCCAAAGCCAACTGCGGTGATTAAAACCCCAAGTTTTATACAAGTTCATCTAAATGAATTGCTATGGAATAAAAACTGTAAAAATTTAACTGTTTAGATTTCATACAAAGATATCAAGATCTATCCTCTCAGAAGCTAAATCAATGGCTACTCCTAACAAACTGCATAGACAAAGATCTGCTGGCACAATGTTGCAATGGTAGAGCTAGATCTCTTCAATCTGCAGTTGGACTCAACTTAAAAGCGAGTATATACTGTAAAATAGCTTATTTCAATCTTGAAAATGCCAATGTGCTTGCAAATAATACTCCTTTCGGATAAATAAAAATAACAACTCATGTATAAAAAAATTACCATCTGCCACAAAGGCATAATCATTTGATATTTTACCCAGTGTAACACAATCAAGATGATGACAACAAAATTACCCCAGCATCTGTTGATGTCACATGGGTGTGAAAATATAGCAAAAAAACTAAAGTAATGGTGAACAATGAGCTCATTTAAATATAACTGCACACACACACACACCACTACATACCACCCTGTGAAGTGGCAAATTTTATGTCGATCTAACAAGAATACATTAGTGGAGACCAGAGAACCATTAATTAGATTTATGGAGACAAGCGTGTATCATATCGCCATACTACCGTGTACAGTAATGTCCTTTAGAGGGAGAATTTCGTTCCTAATTAAACATTTGTTTATACAGCAGCCAGGCGGACAATTTGGGACAAAGAAAACTTCATTTTCATGGTAAAGTTGTCACAATTGAGAGATCGCAGAAACTCTGTTACTCAAACTCCCAGGTCAAGCTGACCCTGACTATGGCGTCTCTGGAAAAAGGCGGCAGAGATATTTGATTCTGATTGGTTACATTAAATAAGGGGCGTGTTTCCCACACAAAATTCTCTAGGTTTTTTAAACCGCTCCATCGAAATTCTAATCAGTCTAAGCTTTTCCTGCAAGAGGAGACCCAAAAACTAGGACTCCGAGGATTTGCAAGAAATTCTTGTAAAAAAGGAACTGTTGTCCAAAAGGGGACTATTGTCGAAAGGAACCGACGAACTAATTTACCGATCAGAGGCAGGAACGTTGAAAGCAAAGGGAGAAAATAGCTCCTGAGACGTATGAGACGTATTATCCTGAGATGCAATATGCTGGGACGTATGATGTGATGTTATTCTGAGACGTATGAGACGTATTATCCTGTGACGCAATCCTGCGACGTATTAATTTCTGAAGACACATTCTGAGAATATCCTGAGACAGATGGTAGAAAGTATCATCCTGAGATCCAAGAGTCTGAACAGCTACAGAGGGAGCAAGCCAAACTGAGGACGAGCAGGTTATGAAATCGTACAAGATGTTGACTTCCATTGTCCACTCGATCCTATGATGAACTAAATCTATCAGTAAACAGATTGACTATTTTATTTAGATCTATTTGCGTTTTCTTTGTATTTCGGCGGAAGTTTAAATTTCTAAAAGCAGAGTACATTCCTGATGTAATGAATTTTCACAGTGTTTGTATGTAATTGATTAAATTGTTTGTTTACATGTACGGGGGCTCGTGTTGGTTTGTTCTATATACCTGCTCAGATCTCTATCTATTTCACCTATAAGTTTCACCACTTATATTTACAATTACTCGAACCGGGCAATAACATCGAGGGCGGTCAACCCCTAGATAACGAAAACCAAATACGGAGGGACAATCACTCCCCCCGTTTTAACACACCCCTACCCCATGATGGAGTGGAATCTAGTCAAAACAAGCATGTAACTCTTCAAAAATTGTGTTGGTATAATGATTCGCCAGTAACATATCTTAAGTTTAACTGCAATCCACACAAACGGAAAGATTAGCAGCATTCACTAAATTCTAGCATACACTGTAACCAGTTAAAAGTAATAAAGGCAATCAATCTATATGTGCATCTTGAGTTAATAGCCATAATATGTATTGAGTTTCACAGCAAGTCACCAAATGCACAAAATTTTGCAGAACTAGTCCAATGTGTTGTACACTGCAGTAGGCTATAAAACAGGGGTCTCAAACTCAAACCACCCAGAAGGCTGCATGAGGGCATTTTCGATGGCCAATGGGCTGCACCACCTTTTTTATATCTCATGACACCTGGTGATGCCAATCATTTTGCAGGCCACAGAATATGGCTTGGAAGGTCGATGCATTCACCCCAATGTGTTGGGCCACATGTTTGAGAGCCTTGCTAAAAAACAAAATGGAATAAAAATCAAAAAACAATTGTGGATGGCAGTGATAACCCAAATATTTCATGGGAATCCATCAAAATCTGTGAGACCAGTTGCAATAATCCATTGCATTAAACTGAAAAACAAAACAAGAAAGAGCAAATTGGTTTGTTCATACACACATCTTTAGATGATGACCATAATATTTATCAAATTTCACAGAAATTCATCAAAATTGCTAACAAGTTGCACTAACGGGAGCTGGATGGAAGGAAGGGCACAAGGATGAACCGATTGACAGATAGATGTTACTATGAACTCCCACATCTATCTAAGAGGCAGAGGTTATGGAGAAGGAGATGCTGGGGGTTTTTTTTGTAAATTTAAATTTATTGACCTGAAACTCATGAAAGGAACTAATCCAAGCAATTTACTGTACATAAGTGGAACAACAATTATATGATGTTCAGCATCCTGAAGATCGGTTACACCCAAATTGCTATAGATAGCACTTCTAAGTTCTGTCTAAACACTGTATAACAGGATCTGATTAATCTCATCTCATTAATTTATTGGCTAAAGTGGGACCAGCCCATGATTCTCTGTGCTGTTGTTCAAGGACTTTTAACAGCCTTTATTATCCACATATGTAATCAAACAGCAATGGCTTTTATTTTTAGAATCAACATTTAAATGAATGCCAGTGTAGCCAATTTTGTTAATTTCTGGCCCTCTGGATTCTAGTAAGCACATCAACATTAGTCCCAAAGATTCAGGAAAATTACATTAGGTAATTTGGCATGAATTTTTACACAGACATCATGCAATATAATGAGTACTACTGAGTATGGAACCTGACATGCCTGCCCGATGTTTAATACTCCTCTCTGCAAGTGGATTTAAATCGGATGTGCAGAAACCATTATTGTGTAATCTGACTAGCTTGACTGTAAAGTCTGTCCTTTAGATCCCAAAATCTTAGTTTTGTTATTGTCCAAAGTGAAAGCTCTTCATGTAGTTTTGTCAAGGAATTTTTCAATAACCAATGCGTCTCTTCTATAGCTAATGGGCAAGCCCTTCACAAACTTTTGTCAAGGTATTTGCATTAGAACTCAAGTTATTATCAACTGAACCATTTTCTTTTCAGTCACATTGATACTGACCTTTGACCTTTTGATATGAAAATAAATAGGCTTCTTGCTTACCCCATCTTTTTATCTTTATGCGAATTCATATATGCCTGCTGTAAGCAAGAAGTCAATTTACGAACTTGCATAAAGATACAAAGTTTTATCCAGGTATTTAATCTAAATCTAATGTTACTGTGCAGAAACCAATTTTTATTTTCAGATACAGCACCCATAAACTTTGGACTCTAAAAGCTGACATTATTATTCTTTACCCACATGCATTAGCCATCTATAGAACTTTAGTAGCTGTAGATTGTGGTAAACTTGAAGAGACTCCATTTTCTTTCTTCAATCATTGTGACCTTGAACTTTTGACCCCTACCCCCAATTAACAGGACTCTTCCTCACCCCAAGGGCACACCTTCTACAAAATGTGTTAACTGTTGGACAGCTGGATTGGACTGAACCCATTTTCCTTCATTCAGTTACAATTGAGTTTTTTATTCCAAGATCAGTGGTGTTTATCCTTACCCTAATTTAATTGCAAACCATCCACAAAGGTAGGTAACTACAGACAGATGGACATCCACAAAGGTAGGTAACTACAGACAGATGGACATCCACAAAGGTAGGTAACTACAGAGAGATGGACATCCACAAAGGTAGGCAACTACAGACAGATGGACATCCACAAAGGTAGGTAACTATAGACAGATGGACATCCACAAAGGTAGGTAACTATAGACAGATGGACATCCACAAAGGTAGGTAACTACAGACAGATGGACACTACAAGCTTTGCCATACAGCAGGCATATAAGAACTTGCACAAAGATACAGTGTGCCAGACTGACCAAATCAAAAGCTACAATGCTGGATATTTAACTATGAAAACATCTAGAGATCCAAGTACTGTATACACCAATAATTTTTTATTTTGCAGCCTGAGTTTTTAATAGTGTATGTAACCAAGTTAATGTCTGGAGCAGACAGAAGACAAGACAAAGGAAAGACAATATCATACACAGTGATCACCTCTAATTACTGGAACCCTTTGTTCCCTAAGTGCACTGATGCTGCTGCTGCCTGCTGCCTTCTGATCAGGGAGTGATAACAATGTTTATATGCTACCTGAGCTGCCTGCATGCTATAAAAGAGTATCAAAGCACAACCAATTAGCCGACTCTTCATCTAAAAGAAATCTTCCTTGTGCATAACACCTCTCATAAAAAGGAGCAACATAAATTTTATTTGCAAGATACTGAATTTTATGAATTCTGAATAAATATTAGTTTGTTGAATATGCCAGGGTATAAAGTGTCTGACGCTTTAATATCACAACTCACAACTATTACAATTCGGCAGCATTTGTTCACATCATCCATCTGCATATTATCATCTCAGTCATGTCCTGGTGCGATATAGTCATATTCCCTAAAACCAAGGGGAATGTGTTATTACTACATGTACTCCTAGTTGCTTAAAAGTCTAGTCCAACTGCAAACAACACTGACACAGATCTGCCATCACACAATATGCAGGCATATCTGGGTCCACCTTGTTTGTTCAACAGATTAGTCCAAACAAGCTAAATGTACATAAACCCAGACCTGCTGGCACATTAGGTGATGGTAGATCTATGTCTCTGCAGATTGCTTTTGGATTGGGCTGTTGTTATGTACATGTAGTAGATTTACTGTCTCTTAATAAAGCACATCAGACATCTTGTCTACTAGGATTTAAGCAGATCAGGAATCTTTCTGAAGGAATTCCTTCTTCAAAATGTGATTTCGTGGAAGAATTAGTACAAATGCATTTCAGAAATAATCAAACATTAAAACACTCACCTTTTCATAATTTTTTCTACAAAACGCATTTCACAACTGATCCATATGTATAAAATTTTTACCTTTATCTTAATTTGTAAAGGTGCTGAGCTTGAGTAAATTGGACATCAAAATCTCTTTTGTGTATGCAGACACAAGAACTGCTGGGATGATTTAACGCTTATTCTTCCAAGCACATTTACAATGCATGCGATTGTTGTTTTAATATAAGTTGTGTCAGTCATATACCCTGTGTTATGCCAATCATAAGATCAAAAGAATTTGAAAGTAGATATCATCAAAATCCACAATAAGGCGGTTTAATTTTGTACTGTCACATCTACATTAGCATTGCAATGGAAAGAAATCAACAATACTTCTTCTCTTACTTCACCTTCACTTTCAACATGAAGAGAACTTAAGATTCTGCCATGTCTGGCAATACTGCATATTCCCCAACCCCTATTCTTACACATGCTTTGTTTCAAAGAGAACACATTTACATGAACAGACCTTTTTAGAAATCTACTGAATATTTGGTGTCATGACTGATACGATATAAGTGATTATTCATTTCTGCTTTTATACATGCTGCCTAAATCAACCATTTCTTAAGACACCACACCAGACTTCTTCTTTCATTGATAAACATGAGAAATTATCTTAATTTAAACTGGTTTTTCTGCATTTTTTGGCCAAAAAAAGTCAGGTAAGAGCAGATCAAGAGACCTTGCTAAAACAAAAGTCAGCTCTTTTGGAAGGAGAATAAATACATTGCTGAGATTTATCTCCTAAGTAGTCTCTTGAAGTGATTTAGTAATTGGCAAGGACATTTTAGCAATTTGTTAGAATGATTACTAATCTAAGTTGAGTAATCCTGTTGAATGATTTGTAAATCAGAGCAATTTAGAGTAATTATTGATCATTATAATGGTTTATTTATTCATTATAATGCCTTAGTATGCCATTGGAACAAACCAGTAATCTAGTATGATTTAGTAATCTGCTGTAGTGGTTTTTAAGTAATCTATAAAAATGATTTTCTCATCTGCTGGAATGAATAACATTCCTTAATCTGTATTGGTCAGCCATGGCCAACTGATAACTAATTTCATGAAATAATACCTGCAATGAATATGTTTTACATGCTCTGTGCATTTTTGCATCTTGAATTTGTTTTATTTTCTTTCTGTGAAAGGTGTAACCCTGTGATGAATCGGCACATGATAAATGATAGATGACAAAGTTAAATAGAGTAGATTCAATTAGGAGCCATTCAATAATATCCATACACATGGTATGGCTACAATATCAATATTATGTAAAGGAAACTGATACTAACCAATCATACTATGATCAAGTCATTGGAATTCCTTGCCATACACGTGATGAATGTAGAACATGACACATCACCGAAGCTCAACTTTCAATTACGAACTGAAAAATCTGAACACTTATAATTTCAGCGCAAACAAAAAAATCAAACTTTTGTAAGGGCTAAGGAGATTAAGAAGAAATATTTTCTTCCAAATTTGCAATCCGAAAGTGTGCAACTTTTAAAATACAGCTCAACTTCTACTCACTTAATCCATTTTATAGTGAGTTTTATTTGCAAGCTGGCAAGTGCCAATTTTATTCCCCGTTAACTTTACTGTCCATTATAAAAATGCTTGAAACACAAGCATCAAATGATCCAAGAGAATAGTTTTTGTATCTGTGTATGGAAGATATTTGGATGTCAATTAGTTTGCATCTTACACAGGGGTAAGGAAACGTATCGTGGAAAAAAATGACACAAAGATAAAAATGTTATATTAAATTTTAAGTGTTATATTCACACACAAAATTCTCACTTAAATTCCCAAAACTGAAGATTGAAGTCCAGCTAAAATATTTGCTAATAAAGGATATGTTTTTACAAGACCAATAACTGATCAGATATGCCGACTGGATAATCTACTAATGAACAGTGACTGTTTCTTCACTACTCTGCTTTCCTGTCTATAATGTCCAACACCTTAGATTGGACATTCACAATAAATTTGGAAACTGCATCCTAATGTGTTCCTAAAACAGATGCATGGTTCAGTGTGGCTAAACATCTCTTTCAATGGCTAGCTCAGTTAGGAAGGGAATACATAAATTAGATCTACATTCAGGAAGGTGGTGTCAAAGTTTTCTGCAAGAAGTCCAACATGGCTGGCTTCCAAATTAGATAAAGACTGAAGAGAAAAGATCATATTGTTATCAATATAGGTTAATTTTAACTTAAGCATGAGTGAGAGGGCAAGTGAAGAGTCATATTTCTTCCTCCATTTTATTACGATTTATCATCGAAAACTTCAGAACATTTAATTATCTTATTAGTCCAGTTCTATTTTAAGACATCAAGTAAATTAAGAATTCTAACATGTTTCCAACTGTAGTATGCTATTTGATTTGATGATTACAAAAAAATTCTGCAGCAGCAGCAGAAGCCATGACAAACTTTCAGTAATGCTGCTGCCTATGTGATGTCATGGTACCCAAAGTGACTAAAACGTGTTCCTAAATGAAGTATTCTGCAAGAACAACAAAACTATAATAGAATGGAGAAGACTGATTTGTTTGAGAGGATAGGCCAGGAAACCATAAAACTCTTCAGCCTGAGTTTAAGTTTGTTTCTGAGCTTGAGATTTGAACAATCACAAACGATATCACTTTTTAATGGTCATGTCTGATTGACTGATGCAGTCACAAATGATATCACTTTTTAATGGTCATGTCTGATTGACTGATGCAGTCACAAATGATATCACTTTTTAATGGTCATGTCTGATTGACTGATGCAGTCACAAATGATATCACTTTTTAATGGTCATGTCTGATTGACTGGTACAGTCACAAATGATATAACTTTTTAATGGTCACATCTAATTGACAGATGGAGTCATAAATGATATCACTTTTTAATGGTCATGTCTGATTGACTGATGCAGTCACAAATGATATAACTTTTTAATGGTCATGTCTGATTGACTGATGCAGTCACAAATGATATTATAACTTTTTAATGGTCACGTCTAATTGACAGATGGAGTCACAAATGATATCACTTTTTAATGGTCACATCTGATTGACTGATGCAGGAACTAAGTATCAGACTCGATCGTGCTCAGACCGATATGAATGATCTCCAGGTCAGGACTAGAATAAAGGTTTTTAAAGTTGCATTTAGTGGGTCTGCTCACATCATGATGACTATTCAGCTTTACTTTGCAATAGTAAAATCACCATTATAAAAATGTTCTCGAAATCTCGAATGTAAATACATGCATATCATACAGGAATATGCATAAGAATCATATCCAGCATTTGCTTCAATATCAATAAACTGATGTTCACATTTGCTTTTGTACCAGTAAAATGGTGTTCACATTTGCATCAGTATAAATAAACTGATGTTCACCTTTGCTTTTGTACCAGTAAAACGGTGTTCACGGTAGGCTACAACACCAGCAAAATGGTGTTCATATTTGCTTCAGTACCAGCAAAATGGTGTTCACATTAGGCTTCAGTAGTAGTACTAGTAAAACGAGTGTTCAAATTTGCTTCAGCACTAGTAAAATGATGTTCACATTTGCTTCACTACCAGTAAAAGGGTGTTCATATTTGCTTCAGTACCAGTAAGATTGTGCTGAGATTAGCTTCAGCACCTGCAAAAAAAATTCACATTTGCTTCAGTATTAGTGCTAGCAAAACAAGTCTTCATGTTTGCTTCAGTACCAATAAAATGGTGTTCACATTTGCTTCAGTATCAGTAAAAACAATGTACACTATCCTTCGGTACCAATAAAATGGTTTTCACATTATGCTTCAGTTATAGTAAAATGGTGTTCACATTCGTTTTAGCACCAGTAAAAACACTGTACTCTTTATCCTTCGGTTCCTGTGTAAAATGGTGTTCAATTCATGCTTTGTCTGAAACATTTTAACTGAAGAGGCACCACACACATTTTGTGGTGAAAAAGTCAACTCTCGTGATTTTTATCCTGACCTTCTGATATGTTTAAAAAGAAAGGAAAATATCAATATGTGGGGTTGTGGATGTTGATTTTTGTGATCGCAATTTTAAGCAAACATTACATCAGAGTGCAAACTAAGTTCTTTAATCATGGTGTTCTAAAGTAACATATTCAACCTATCCAATTTGTGTTGGTTGCCAGATTTGTAAGACTTCCTCATAAATATGCATAAATTTTGCTTAAAATCCAACCCATCCAACATTCTGATAATGCAAGACCACTTGACAAATTTGATTAAATCTAATACAACTTGAATGCTGATAAGCACAGCCATACAAATAAAGAAAATCAGATCATTAACAGATGTGGAAAATGCTCATAATCAACTCTTCAAGGCCTGATGATATAAGCTATCAAAATCCTGTACAAAATACTCTTTAGAGTGGTAAAACATATGTGATGTCATGGTACCCAAAGTGACTAAAACGTGTTCCTAAATGAAGTATTCTGCAAGAACAACAAAACTATAATAGAATGGAGAAGACCGATTTGTTTGAGAGGATAGGCCTGGAAACCACAAAACTCAGCCTGAGTTTAGGTTTGTTTCTGAGCTTGAGATTTGAACAATCACAAATGATATCACTTTTTAATGGTCATGTCTGATTGACTGATGCAGTCACAAATGATATTACTTTTTAATGGTCATGTCTGATTGACTGATGCAGTCACAAATGATATCACTTTTTAATGGTCATGTCTGATTGACTGATGCAGTCACAAATGATATCACTTTTTAATGGTCATGTCTGATTGACTGATGCAGTCACAAATGATATCACTTTTTAATGGTCATGTCTGATTGACTGGTACAGTCACGAATGATATAACTTTTTAATGGTCACGTCTAATTGATGGATGGAGTCACAAATGATATCACTTTTTAATGGTCATGTCTGATTGACTGATGGAGTCACAAATGATATCACTTTTTAATGGTCATGTCTGATTGACTGATGCAGGAACTAAGTATCAGACTCGATCGTGCTCAGACCGATATGAATGATCTCCAGGTCAGGACTAGAATAAAGGTTTTTAAAGTTGCGTTTAGTGGGTCTGCTCACATCATGATGACTATTCAGCTTTACTTTGCAATAGTAAAATCACCATTATAAAAATGTTCTCGAAATCTCGAATGTAAATACATGCATTTCATACAGGAATATGCATAAGAATCATATCCAGCATTTGCTTCAATATCAATAAACTGATGTTCACATTTGCTTTTGTACCAGTAAAATGGTGTTCACATTAGGCTTCAACACCAGCAAAATGGTGTTCATATTAGGCTTCAGTAGTAGTACTAGTAAAACAAGTGTTCAAATTTGCTTCAGCACTAGTAAAATGATGTTCACATTTGCTTCACTACCAGTAAAAGGGTGTTCATATTTGCTTTAGTACCAGCAAGATTGTGCTGAGATTAGCTTCAGCACCTGCAAAAAAAATTCACATTTGCTTCAGTATTAGTGCTAGTAAAACAAGTCTTCATGTTTGCTTCAGTACCAATAAAATGGTGCTCACATTTGCTTCAGTATCAGTAAAAACAATGTACACTATCCTTCGGTACCAATAAAATGGTTTTCACATTATGCTTCAGTTATAGTAAAATGGTGTTCACATTCGTTTTAGCACCAGTAAAAACACTGTACTCTTTATCCTTCGGTTCCTGTGTAAAATGGTGTTCAATTCATGCTTTGTCTGAAACATTTTAACTGAAGAGGCACCACACACATTTTGTGGTGAAAAAGTCAACTCTCGTGACTTTTATCCTGACCTTCTGATATGTTTAAAAAGAAAGGAAAATATCAATATGTGGGGTTGTGGATGTTGATTTTTGTGATCGCAATTTTAAGCAAACATTACATCAGAGTGCAAACTAAGTTCTTTAATCATGGTGTTCTAAAGTAACATATTCAACCTATCCAATTTGTGTTGGTTGCCAGATTTGTAAGACTTCCTCATAAATATGCATAAATTTTGCTTAAAATCCAACCCATCCAACATTCTGATAATGCAAGACCACTTGACAAATTTGATTAAATCTAATACAACTTGAATGCTGATAAGCACAGCCATACAAATAAAGAAAATCAGATCATTAACAGATGTGGAAAATGCTCATAATCAACTCTTCAAGGCCTGATGATATAAGCTATCAAAATCCTGTACAAAATACTCTTTAGAGTGGTAAAACCTGGCCAATCAGATGCAAGATCAAAATCCAACATAAATTATGTCTTCCTCAGCCAATCAAATGTATGATCTCTATTAGATGCAAAATCAGCCCATTTATATATGGATGGCTCTTGATTCTTATAACAAAACTTTTCTTTCCTACATCCGTATCACCCAGAGGAGATAGGACGAGTATTGCTTACTCCAAAACAGACCTTCACAAATTCATACCATTAGACAGAACTGCTAGAATCTGGAACAACTTGCATCCAGAGCTGGTAAACAGACTAGACCTTGCATCTTTCAAGGCTAATCAGATAAACATCCAATCTATAATCCACTCATTATTCATTTATTTCATTCATCACTCAACCTTCACATAATTCATCCATCACTCACAAACTCATAAATTTTCTTTTCCATATCTCTTAAGCTCCCCTTAACTCAATTCCAGCTTGATGGTTTCCATCAATTCCACTACTGTGCAGCTCAAAACCCAGCCTATGACTTGTATTCAAACTACCATCTCATTTTCTAAAAACAGTATGTTCACTCCCTGTAACTGACTGTGCACTCCATGTAACAGTTTATTAAGAGGATTTGTCGGATTTGGTAGACACAGATAAAGATAAATCATACACTTAATTTGTTCAGTAAACCTGTCTGTACAAATGATTTTTATATTATCACAATTTAGTCTTTAATTCTAGAGACCTATAAATTCTTAAATTAATGTTACTTTTAACACTTTACTATGTCATGCCAAGGCAATGGGACCTAAGTGCTTTTGCCAAGGACACACCAAGGCAGCCCACCTGTTGACAATTCAATCTGAACTGAATGATCATGATTATCCAGATTATTAGTAACCATGTTTTCCTCACTGCCATGGGTCATCATTTCTCCTGCTGTTGGATAACATATTACACTGCGCATACCATATTTACTCACTTATAAGTCAAGTCAAACTGCAAACAACAAAGTTCCTGATCTGCCATAGAATAATGCGCCTGCAGATCAAGGTTTATGTTGTTTGTTCTACTGATTACTCCTGATAAACTGCACAGACCCTAATCTGTTAGTGCATTATGTGACGGCTGAGTTTGGTCTGGGCAGTTTGCAGTTGGACTTGTCTGTCTTATAAGCAAGTATTGATGGTATCAATCTTTTAAGACAAGATCCAACTGCAAAAAAGATTTACCATAATCTACAGTCCATTAATGTGCTGGCTGATTAGGATCTATGTTGCTGTTCTAAAACTGTCAATTAATCAATAAAATTTCAGAATATCACACACTGATGAACTGTGGTTTGCTGCTCTTATGGGATTAACACATTAACCCCTGGAGATTTTTGTCATTTTCGCCTGAAAATCTAGTAGGAAATACATTTTAAAAGCTATTTCTGAATAGACTCAAAAACACCAAATCCTGGTCATCTTTCAATAACATACTGCCTAGTTGTGCTAGAAACATCGTTTTTCATTGTCTATTTGACTCACGCATGAGCAGAAGGGTAAGTTCTTTTTTTCCTTTTTTTTGTTAAACGGAGCCATTATTTTTGTATCGAGACCACTCTTTATTCCAAATGCCCATCTTATCCTACTTTTTGCAAAGGCTCATCTGTCTGTTTGCAGTTCATACCGGTCTGTCTTAGATCTGAGACCAAAAAGTTTGAAATCTGGACACAAAATTGGATTCCGACCATGAGCGAATTTTGGGTAGAAAAAAGTCTAGTCCAAAAAATGAGGTTTTTTTTATCTGTATTTTGTAGTGCAACTAGATATTCCAGATTATTTGGTATCATTGTAGAGCTACATCTGTCTACCTTTCTATAATGCCACCCACTTTAGTATTATGACCATGATGCTGCAGAGCTCGGCAGTTACAAGTCTACTACCTCCTGTCCCGTTAAGTCATTGCTAAGGGTTAATGTGTTAACACTATTTTTCAGCATGACTAGCTCTACATTGCAGCAATAACTGGTGGAGTAAGAACCCAGAAAAACTATGGGAAGAACCCCCAACCTAAAGGAAGCTACTCTCAAGCTTTCTCATATACCAACATAGGTTGTGCCCGATGCAGATAGCTAGACCCAACTGCCTGACTAGTTCCTGAAGGAACTGGCTGCTTGCCTCCTACCTAGCCAGCTAGAGTAAGTAAATAAATCTGATTACAATGAGTCTGATGTTCACGAAGGTTGACCTAATTGTACTATTTGTATTTGGCTGCAGCATACTATTTGGCTGAATATAGATACCTCATTTAATATACTATTCGGGGCCGAAACAAATATGAAGCGAATATTCGGTACAGGCCTAGTTGAAATTAACATATATGTGGACTTTTCTCTAATAAATTTTTAATTTTCCAACATTATAAAGTTGGAATCAGTCAATTTTTAATCATGTGGCATGGTTTCTTATAATTTCCAGGTCAACTAATATAACCATGTCCTGAACAGTGGACATAGTTATCATACTGGATAAGGATATTGTGTCAAATTATGCTGTATTCTAACTCTACATTGACCGACAGAAATTGTATATGTTGAAAAAGTTGATACTTATTGAAGAAATTCGCAAAATGCTCATACCAGTACCTGATATAAGGTCTCTAGTCAAACAAAAAAGGGGAAATGATATTTGTATCCTGTGTTTTTTTCCCAAATGACCTCAATTTCTGACCTGGAAGGGGCCACTGAAACCATATTTTCCCATTTCCGGATTGAACATTGCAAATGTTAATTCTGCACCATTCTATAGATCTGGATTGGTACCAGACATTTTTGATGATTATGACTAGCCATAGACAAATGCTGGGATGTGGACAAGTCTCTATTTTTGCTCTTTAAGGAGTGAACACTACAGGAAACACCCAATTTGCTAAATGATTGCTTTGGGCATATCAAAAGCTGACTGAATTATATCAAACAGCTTACTCCTGTTAACACAAATTGATTCACTGGTTTAAAAAAAGAACAATGTGAGGGTTCATGAAATCAACAAATGTTTAAAGTAACCAACACTGAGAATTGGCAGGTGATTAACATAGAATTGGCAGGTGATTAACATAATGATATCTTAGCAGGGGATTTACATAATGAAATACCATCAGAGGATTAACACAATGAAAGCCTATCTGAGGATAAACATAATGAAATATATCAGGGAATCAACATAATAAAAAGCTATCAGTGGATTAATGTAATGAAAGCCTATCAGTGGATTAGCGTAATGAAAGCCTATCAGTGGATTAACGTAATGAAAACCTATCATGGGATTAACATAATGAAAGCCTATCTGAGGATAAACATAATGAAATATATCAGGGAATCAACATAATATAAAGCTATCAGTGGATTAACGTAATGAAAGCCTACCAGTGGATTAACATAATGAAAGCCTATCAGTAGATTAATGTAATGAAAACCTGTCATGGGATTAACATAATGAAAGCCTATCTGAGGATAAACATAATGAAATATATCAGGGAATTAACAGGATGACAGTTTCTAGTGTCAACAATAATAATGGTGTTTGCACTGATAATATGATTGCCTGGTACAAACATTTAAAAGCTAAAATACCATTAAAAAAATATTTTCATTCAATATTTGCAACATTCTGCTTTAATTTAGTCCATACTAGACAAGGCATACATGGCTGCAAAAGATCAAGTGAAAAAATACTGAATGCAATTCAGGCAATGCAAATGTTAATACTTTAGTCAAGTTTACTGCAGAGCCATGATAAAATAACTGACTAATAAATTAACAAGAGTTATCAGTGATAGGTGAATTGCAAAGCGTGAAGCTCAGTGAAACATAAAGTTAAAAGATAATATACATTCGGGTCCATGACTCCATTAAATGATTGATGCTTTAAGTCCCACTAAGTCTTTCAAGCTATCATCTATAAAGCAACACTGCATATAAAGATATGAAGTCCAGTTTTATGGGCCATAACTCTAATCAAACTGGTTAAGACAATACAAAACTCACACAAAGAACATCTAGATATAAGATACTGTGTTCTAAACAAATTTCATCAGAATATTTTGAATGATTGTTGGGCCATGTTGATTTTAAGCCACATTCTAAGTCTCTATGCGAGTACAATTTGTCCAAGATGGAGAAAGCAAGACAAAACCTATAAATAGCACATGAACATTTATGAGATAGTCTTTACATCACAAATGGAATCGGAATATGTTACATGGTTCTTGTGCTACGCTGGTTAAAGGCAACAATTAATTTAAGATAATAAGTGAAAATATAATAAGTTAACTGCCAAGTGTTATAACTCATATTAAAAAAATGGAGTTGACAAGATGAAAGCAATAAAAAGCACCTCCAGGTCATGAATTAATATTTTTTCCAAACTGTATCAGAATATGCTGAATGGTTCTTAACCTCATCCAATTACAAACAAAATCCCATACAGAGACATAAGTTTCCAGAGGCCACAACTCTATCCAAAGTGAAGCTGATTAGATAAAAGACATATAAGATAATGAACAAACCAGACTGCATCAGAAATATGTTCAATGATTCCTCAGCCACGCTGGTTAAAAGAACATACTGTACAGGATAATTATAAATGGTTAAAGGGCAAGAACAAAACATTTGACCAGAAAAATAAAGCTGCAAAAAAGGATAGATTATGTTTGTGTGGTTTGGATTTTTAATGTATCTTTAACAATTTTAGTCATATCACTATAATGTCTGTAGTGTGGCAGTGTAAAGTGATGTCTAGCACTGGGGCAATCATGCCACAGACATGTAGCATCATGTTCCACCCAGCTGCATTATCCTGACACTGGGCCAACCAGTCCTAGCACTAACCTCTTAATGCTAAGCGCAAAGCTGCCAGTAGCATTTTTATAAGTCTTTGGCATGACTTGGCCAGGGTTAAAACCCACAACCTCCTGCATCTGTGGCATACACTCTAACTTGTTAGTGGTGGATAGCCTGTATTTCTATGCTAAAAAATGTTTAGCCATCTAATAAATAAATTTAGATGTATATACACTGTATTTTTACATTTTTTATGATGTCAGTGTAACTTAACTATGATTATCTGATGGCATAATACCATTAAAGCAGAAGCTATGTAAAGACAATATGAAAATTTACAATCTAAAGTTGAAAACTGATTTTGAATGCACAAATTTTAAAGCTGCAATTACTTTTTCTTTTCTGCATTCATATACACAAGACTTCCAAGAGATGTCAAAACTTGACTCTTTGATATATGCAAGCACCTTTTCAGATGTAAAAATCCCTTGTGCAATATAAATATCTTTTTTATGTCCTGAAGAAAGAAAAAACTTTAGGTTTATCTTTCAAAGACTGAAAATAAGAGCCATGATGTAAAACATATGGTACATTAGAGGGAACATGCAGTACTAGTCTTACAGTAATCAGCCCTTGTAACAGCACCTCCATTTCTAAGTCTGCATGTCTACAGTATGTATACTTTTATGTTGTTTACCCCAAAACATAATTCAGACCCTGATCTGTTGTCATAATGTGCTAGCAGATCAGGGTCTGTATTATTTTTTAAAGTTACAAGTAAATCAAACATTACAGATCCAGATCTGCTGGCATATTATGTAACAGCAGGGTCAAGTCTAACCATCACTGTATGCAATCGTTTGTAAGTCAAACTGCAAACGAAAAAGATCCTGATCCGTCATATCTTAATGTGCCTACAGATCAGGGTCTGTGCTGTTCTACTGATTACTCCTAACCAACTGCACAGATTAAAATCTGATCATTAAGCAATGGCAGATCTGGGTCTGTGCAGTCTGCAGTTGGACTCATAAATGAGTATATATGGAATATAATTTCACATACATTAAACAATTCTGTTAATACTCTATATTTAGCATGCACCTGTTTTAGTGGGGTTTTGGAGTCCATTGTTAATCAGGACTCTGACTATAATAGACATCTGACAGACACCAAAAGGAAGTCATGTTATTTTGGTTTACCAATAAAATTTCAGCTTTCACACTTAATGAACAGTCAAAAATTTCACTCAAAATGTATTGTTTCTAACTTTAAAAAACTCCATCACATGAAAGGCAATGTTTATTTTGATAGGTTATGAAAAATAAATGGACCAGGTACTCCAGATTGGTAGAACATAAAACTTTCTTGGTGCCAGTCAGTTTTATTATTATTAGCAGATATCTCTTTTTATCATAATGCTGAATGCTGTTGTAAATGTAATACTAATTCTCATGGACTGTTATAAACAATGACCTTATGGCCTGAGGCAACCATCTAATTAGACAATAGACACTGGAATCCCATCACCATTAAGGGTCCTATCCATTAATTTCACAAAAATGTCATTTTCTGCAAAATCACAAAATTTGATACCCAAGAAAATAAACAAGATCACAATACCATTGAACTCTGTACACTTTGTTTTGCAGACCCATTTTTATTACAGTATTTGACTGTTGCATGTTTTCCAACATCACAGACAATGTGGCAGCTATGTGAGATGTCCCTAAGGGCACCATTTTCATTTAGGACTAACTACATCATGGGGTGTATAAAGTGTCATGGCAATCCTCCAAGTATTTCTACAGGTGTTAAGGCTGTAGTGATAACATGCTAATGGACATTAGGCAACAGACCATCCCATAAGGTCCTTTGATCTATGACTGGTAGAACTAGGATCTAAATTAAATTGTGTCAAAAGTTTTCGAGAGCTCATTCAATGACCCTTCTAAGACCAGTTGTGATTGCATATTGCCACCATAGTGCTCTCCCTCTGCTATGCATTTTAGTTGTTATTGTTGTTGTTGTAGGGTTTAATGCCATTTTTCAGCACATGCTAGGCTATACATGGCGACCAGTATTAATGGTGGAGGAAGAATCCGGGAAAACCCCTGAAAGAACCACTGACCCATGCAAAGCTACTGGCAAGCTTTCTCACATACCCACATTGGCTGAATCCAAGACTCGAACCCATGCAGATATAGGTGAGATGGCAATGATCCATAATGGAGAGCACTACAGACCATTCGGGGTCCCCATGCATTTTAGTATTTATGTATATTAGCAAACAGCTTGTACCAGCTAGATCAAAACAAACAGAAAACAAATTTCCAGTAGAGAGTATGGCCTTTCAGTCAAATAAAAGTTAGCAATATATAGAATATTGTTTTCATTAAAGATAATATGATCAAGCTTGAATTAGCACTCACCCAACGGGACTATTTGCTTTATCACCAGAAATTTCCAGTTGCTATATTGAGTGGGCAAGTGAATTTTCATCTTGTGCCTTATAACACTGGAGCCCAGTTTCACTCAAGTAATGTCAAGTATTGAAATGTCCGATGTTTGGGTTGTTCAAGTTGTATATAACTGAACAGTCAAGACAATCAAGATGCTTCATTTGTATATTATACTACTGATCAGTCTAGACTCACAAGTATTGTATATTACAATGGAGTCTTGTTGTTGTTGTTGCTGTAGGGTTTTAACGCCATTTTTCAGCACACGATAGGCTATCCACGGCAGCCAGTATAGGAGGAAGAACCCAGGAAAAGAACCACCAACCCACGAGAAGCTACTGGCAGGCTTTCTCACATACCCACATTGGCCGAATCTGAGGCTCGAACCATCGCATAGGTGAGATGGCAGTGATCCGTAACAGATAGCACTTTAGACCACTCGGGGCCCCACAATGGAGTCTAGACACTAGTTGTACAGTATATTACTGTGCAGTCTAAACAATCAAGTTGTACTGTGTAACACTGTACAGTCTAGACAATTAATTGTACAGTGCAATACTGTACAGTCAAGACAATGAAGTTGTACTGTATTACTACTGTAGACTCCATACATTCAAATCATAATATCTAGTCAATCAAGTTGTACTGGATATTCACAAACAGTTAATCAAATTGTATGCATATTACTTACTGTACAGCTTAGACAAGTTGTACTGCATATTAATGTACAGTTTAGACAATGAAGTTGTATGCACATTACTGTACAATCTAAATAACCAAGTTGTTCTGCATATTCATGAACAGTTTAGACAATCAAGATATAGTGTATATTAATGTACAGTTTAGATAATCAAGTTGTATGCATATTACTGTAGAGTCTAGACAATCAAGTTGTATGCACATTAATGTACAGTCTAGCCAATCAAGTTGTATGCATATTACCGTACAGTTTAGACAATCAAGATGTACTGTATATGACTGTAAAGTCTTAAAAAAAATCAAATTTTACCATATATTTCTCTAAAGTGTGGACCAGAGGTCAGCAACCTATTGTACATAGCAAACCACTTTTTTCTGGATTAATTACAAAATGAATGAGTGCTCTGCCACCAGTGGGAGAGTAACACAGTTAAAATTGAGATTTTTCGCTACCCTTTCTGTGTTACACAAAATCTCTTGATGCGCCACCTTGTGGCACACGTGCCGTATTTTGCCGATCCCTGGTACAGACATTATAATGCAAATTGTTTCTATGACATTATGATGCAAAATGTTTTTACTGATAACAATTTTCATAAATTCAAATTGTTTATACTATTATTTATGGCTGTCAGATACAAGAGGTAAGTCTAAATTGTTTGCTATATTTATCATTCACACCATGATCTCATTGAAATGCCATTTTGATAAACATATTGGACTATCAATATCAGTCTAAACCGATAAAAGCCTTTGATTTGCACACAAAAGTATAGGTGTGTGTATTTAGAAAAGAGAGAATGCAAAAATAGGCCTGTGTAAAAATTAAATCAGCCATAATAAACAACCACTTCCTTGCAATATGATCCATTTATATTTAATCAATTTTCACAATTATATTTTCAAAATGCAGTATAATATTCTCTCTGGTCATGAACCCAACTTGGCAAACAGTTTAGATCAGGCCTAGATATAAAAACCTTGCTGCTCGAATCTGTGCTTGAGATTTTGTGTCAACCTACAGCAGGCAAATTTACTTTTGAATAATCAGTTTTTACTAATTGAAACTGAAAACTTAATTTTTTCCAATCTCCAGCTCAAGCTCCAACTTTTACAATTTTCCAAGCAGAGCCTTTTGCCGCAAAACTTAATATGACTACTGGACTATCGATGATATACTTTGCTTGACTCCCAAGTCTAACTTAAAAAATTTCTCACCAACGAAAAACACTAAACCGTGATAAGTCGACATATTATTCGTAAGTCAGATCCAACTGCAAACAGCACTGACCCAGACCTCTGCTGCATAATTCACTGGCAGATCTGGGTCTATGCAGATTGCTTGGATTAAAGATAAGAAAAAACACAAACCCCATTCTACTGGTACATTATGTAACTACAGATCAGGGTCTATGTTGTCCATAATTGCCTTTGTTTGATATGTGAGTACATAGCATATAAGTAAATACCGTATATTCTCACAAGTAGAGATCCAACTGCAAACTGCATAGATCCAGATCTACCTCTGCATAATCCACTGGCAGAGCTGGGTCTGTGCAGTTTGTTAGGAGTAATCAGTCAAACAAATAGCACAGACCCTGATCTGTGGGTGTATTTTGCTATAAAGGATATGGATGTTTTTTGCAGTTTGACTCAACTTAGAGCCAGTATATATGGTAACCACTATCAAATATGACAAGTGACAAAGAATTAAATTTCTGTTATTTATTGGAAGGAGATTATTTTCTTACCTAAGGAAGGGAAATGCTGCTAAACAATGACGGAAATGTGCTGGAATTTAGATTAATGACAGTTTTTGAGAACTGATCAACCAATGATTTTAATCAGTTGGAGATCATTTAATATTTGTTCATGCAAAATCATTTTCTAACACTAGGCTGAAATGTGTGTGTGTGTGTGTGTGTGTGTGTGTGTGTGATTTGGATATTTAACATAGCTTTAACAATTTTTCAGTCATATTGCTATGATGTCTGTAGTGTGGCAGTTTACAGTAGTGTCTAGCACTGGGTCATCATGCTGAAGAACTGTAGCATCACATCCCACCCAGTCACATTATTGGAAAACCAGCTGGACCAGTCCTAACACTAACCTCTTGATGCTCTGCACCTTGTGAGGCAGCTGTCAGTACCATTTTTGTCTTTGGTATGACTCAGTCAGGGTTTGAACACATGACCTCATGCATCTGAGGCACACGCTCAAACCATTAAGACCCCGGAGCAGTTCCAAGCATAAATACACACCAGAGATGAAAATCATCAGCATATATATATATATATATATATATATATATATATATATATATATATATATATATACATACACACACACACAAAATGATTGGCATCACAAGGTATCATGAGAGATAGTAGTGCATCCCTTGGGCCATCGAAAATGCCCTCATACGGCCAACAGTGACCGGAGTTTGAAACCCCTAGTACAGACAGTGTGATGACCACAGATAGGTAAAATGTGAAAAGACAAAACAATTGTGAATGGTATTGATCACTTAAATGAATCATAGAGGACTCAAAAGAAGAATGGCTCAGCTAGGTTGGTTGTTCGGTTGCACTTTCAACTCATTACTGGCTATATCATGATGAAAAATGGGAGCCATGTGCCTCATCCAAGGACACAACAAGATAGCTAACCCAGGATGTCTTGCTTGGGTATCAAACCCATGACCTCTGGATTACAAGTCTGAACATAGCAACTATGGCTCCCCTATGTCAAAGGCAAAAAGGATCACAGTGATCAAGTGTCTGTAGTAATGCTTATCAGCACATATGTAAAATTGTGTGTACACTTAATGTGATCCCATTCCCGGTTGGTCAAAATCTACTATTTACATAATTCATTTAAATGTGCATCTTTATTAGCATCAGTGATCGTATTTGATGGGGAATTGGCATCATTAATACACAAAGATGAAAGGATTTTATGTGCCAAGTTTGCTTGAAACTGCTCATGTAGTTCTTCTGAAAGATGACAATAGAAATTGTTACCAGACAATGAATGATGGAAGACATGATGGATGCAGTGCCAGGCAATCAACTCACCGAACCATAAGGCCAAAAACATGTCAACAGTAATCAAACCGGCATGAATGTGCATTTTAGTTTTCTGGATTTGCACAATTAGGCAGGAGGTCCTGGGTCTGAACCCCAGCCGAGTCATACAAAGCTTTAAATAATGGTACTAACAGCTACCTCGCTTGGTGCTCAGCGTTAAAAGGTTAGTGTTAAGACTGGTTGGCCTGGTGTCTGGATAATGTGACTGGGTGGGACATCATACTACATGTCTGTGTCATGATGCCCCAGTGCTAAACATCACTATAAACACACTGAAGACATTGTAGCAATACGACTGAATTTTTTTTAAAACTACGTTAAAAATCCTAATCACACACACATTTTATATGTGCAGAGTAGCAAGAGCTTCCATGGCAAATACCCATGGTTGTTATCCCACACATATATGCATCAATGAACCACTATCCAGGGGTCATCATCTAAAATCTGCTATGTGTGTCCTGGATTGCTCTCTGATGGTATCAAGTTTGTTTACACATTAACCCCTGGAGGTTTTTGTTGTTTTTGCCTGAAATTCGACTAGGAAACAAATTTTGAAAGCTATTTCTGAATACATCCTAATACATTGACTTCCAAGAGATTTCCAATTAACCTAATGCCTAGCTGTGTCAGAAACAACCTTTTTCATTGTTGGCTATTTCACTCACACATGAACAGAAGGGTAAAAGATGGAGTTCTTTGTTTTTTTGGCATAATGGACCCATCATTTTCGTGTTGAGACCACTCTTTATTCCAAATGCCCCCCTTATCCTACTTTTTGCAAAGGTTCACCTGTCTGTGTGCAGTTCAGACTGGTCTACCTTAGATCTAAGGACAAAAAGTCTAAAATCCAGACACAAAATCAGATTACGACCACGGGCGAATTTTGGGTGGAAAATAATTGGGTCCAAAAAGTCAGGTGTTTCACTCTGAATTTTGTAGAGCAACTAGAACATCCAGATTATTTGGTATCATTGTAGAGCTACATCTGTCTAACTTCCTGTAATGCCACCCACTTGACGCTACATGACCTTGACGCTACAGGCGAACCTTTGCAAAAATAGGATAAGATGGGCGCAATTGTACGCTGATGACACCCAAATGTACAAATCTAGCCACCCAACTGAAGTTGATGCTACCATCCGAGGTATAGAGAGGTGCATTTCTAATGTGAAATCTTGGATGACGTGTAACAAGCTGCGGATGAATGATGATAAAACTGAGGCCATTCTGATCACAACACAAAGACTTTCTCATTCACATCCTTTACCTAAAACAATAAATATCAGCAACACCAACATTAAATTCACACAAACAGTACGAAACCTAGGTGTTACTCTGGACAGTACTCTCACATTGCACCAATACGTCATGAACATATGCAAGGCTGCATATCTTGAGCTGAGATGCATCAGCTCAATTCACAAATATCTTTCAGTTGATGCCAATAAAACACTTGTGTGTTCATTAGTACTTTCAAGACTGGACTATTGTAACTCAATTCAGTTGTTGTTGTTGTAGGGTTTAACGCCATTTTTCAGCACATGATAGGCTATACATGGGGGCCAGTATTATTGGTGGAGGAAGAACCCGGGAAAACCCCAGAAAGAACCACTGACCCACGAGACTCAATTCAGTCTGGTTCATCTCAATATCTACTCCAGAAACTTCAAAACACAGCTGCTCGGATCATACTTAGAGTACCACGATCAGAGCACACCTCCCTGCTGCTCTGTACCCTACAATGGCTATCCATTCGATCCAGAATCAAACACAAAATTTGTTCTCTGTGCTATTTTTCACTGTTGGACTCTAGTCACACATACCTATCCGACCTCACCCATGTGTACACACCAGCAACATATTTGCACTCCTCTTCTGACAATCATATACTCATTATTCCCACTATGAAAACAAAGTCATATGGACAGCGTTCTTTTGCATACCAGGGCCCAGCAACGTGGAATGAATTGCCAACTGAACTTAGACACAAAGACATTCAAGAGTGCTCTCAAAACTCACTTATTTCGACTGCAAGAACAAACTTAAAGACCTAATAACGTTTCCTACCTTAAATATTCTCAGCATGTTTTTTTTTTGTTTTCTAATTTCACGGTGTTTGCTTTTGTAATCATATCATTATTATTATTATTTGGAATAAAGAGTGGTCTCAACACGAAAATGATGGGTTCATTAACAAAAAAAAAAAAAAAGAACTCCATCTTTTACTCATCTGCTCATGCGCGAGTGAAATAGCCAACAATGAAAAATGTTGTTTCTAACACAACCAGGCATTAGGTGAATGGAAGTGTCTTGGAAGTCAATATATTATGATGTATTCTGAAATAGCCCCCAAAATGTGTTTCTTACTCACATTTCAGCGGAAAACGACAAAAACCTCCAGGGGTTAAAGAGTTAAGTGTGGGGCTAAACATTTCATGTGTCAAGCATTAAAAGCTTTACACATTTTTAATCTCAATGTTTAAAGTAAATGCTCAACCTTGGAAGTATTGGCAATTTAAAACCAGGTGTTCAGTATATGAGTATATACAGCACACCATGATCTACTTCAGGCAATTTTTGTACATCAAAGAATGTATCCTTGTGGTTAAGAGACCACCTTCAGATGCTTAGTCATGACACCCAAGTCCAACTGCTGTAAGGCTATAACCCACAGCCATATAATACAACAAATTTATCATGCTATACTAAAACAACTTCAAGTGTAACCTTTATATCTCAATATTTGAGAGTCTGAACAACAACAAAAACACACACACACACATATATAAACAGAGCTCTTCCTCGATAACTCATGCACAACAGGGTCCACAAACATTTACCACACTATAAGCGAGGGCACGAGTTACCGAGCGATCTCCGGAAGTTTTTAAAAATCAGCTTAAACATCAAGAAAACCATCAGGGGGTGGGGGACGTACGAGGTAGAAGACGTGGGGTGTTTAATGAAAGAATCCTCGTTTTACAAGCACATCAATAATAATTGTTAATAGTGAGCATTTTCTAATGAAGTTGATCGTTATTCTGTGTGTGAGTGTGTGATTCTGATTTTTAATGTAGCTTTAACAATTTTTCAGTCATATCGCTATGATGTCTGCAGTGTGGCAGTTTATAGTGATGTCTAGCACTGGGGCATCATACCACAGACATGTAGCATGATGTCTCACCCAGTCACATTATCTTGACACCAGGCTGACCAGTCCTAACACTAACCTCTTAATGGTCCGCGCCTAGCAAGGCAGCTGTTAGTACCATTTTTGTAAGTCTTTGGTATGACTCGGTCGGGGTTCTAACCCACGACCTCCTGCTTCCGAGGCGGATGCTCTAACCACTAGGCCACTGCAGCCATCATTATTCTGTATAAATAACATTTATTTTCAAAATGTCTAACATGTGAAAGATCGTTCCATCTGATTTCAACACGTATGCAAAAACACTTGTGTATTATTAGATCACTGCTTTTTGTTTTGTTGATTAGTCTGGTTCCCCGAGTGGTATTTATTAGTATCCTGCCAAATCGGGAGTCTCTTAGCAGGAAACTAAACTGTTTATATACCACCAAACAAGATTCCTTTTGTTAAAAACAAGTGACATTTCTTTTGCGAGACAATCGTCTACGTCGAAAGTGAATTTTTAATTTGTTCAATTAGTACATTATTGATGTCGTGATTTCATTGGAAGTAATAGTGAAACTTATCATTTCTTAGAGCCAGTTCAGGAATTCTCTGAAACTCACTTGCCCATAATGGTCTGTATCTGTGAAACCAAGCTCTTTGATTTACGAAGTATTCTTTTAGCTTGGTTGCCTTGCTATCTTTGATCAGTCATCAAAGAGTTGGTTAATTTAAGGTAGTTTATGTTACATACACAATAATATCTTTAACAGTGTTCGATTGATTCATGAAGTGAGACCACCCGACAAATGACTGGAGCTGATATATTTTAAGTTTGTAGGATTTGCATGCCTTTTAACTTTTCGGTGCTGTTTCTTCGACTGATTACTCTTAACAAATGGCACAGACCCAGATCTGCCAGTGCATTATGCGATGGCAGATCTGGATCTGTGCAATTTGCAGCTGGATTTAATTTATGAGCAAGTACTGATGGTAAGCATGGCATGGCATATCCATACTATTCCAAAAGTAGATAGTGTCTACAAGACACCAATGCTTCCTCCAAAATATCACAAATGAAGAAACTAGTTCAAAATGCAAGAGCCAAGTTCAGGGTCAAATAGGGCCCACCAACGATCAAAATATGGCCCAGGTCTTCCTGATCCAGTCAACTGCACACCAAAATTGGGTTGTATAAACAATGTCTTTCAAAAGTTTTTCACTGGAAGGAAAGGAATGAATCTGAATATTTTTAAAAATATAAAACAGGCAGCATAAATTGATTACTTTTAATGGAAAATGGTGATTACTGACTTTGACCTATGTCATTTTAATAATGCTCATACCTGATCTGTATGTTAATTTTAATTTTAATCCATCACTCCTTTCTAATTTGCTGAGTGGAAATAAAATTTGCGCGGAGGCCAAAAGGTGTGAAATACATGCATGAATATAGGCAAAATGTTTTGAATTTTCCAAAGAAAATGGTGGAGGCATACATGTCCAAACTCAGGGTGACCCAAGACCTTTATGATAAATCCATAAAATCCTCCTAAAAAAAATATTTTTTGTTAATGGTAATTTACTCCCAGATGTGGAACAACAATTTGGCTTTTTAAAACTTTTTAAAAGGTATTTTGCAAACATCACTTGGCACAATTTACAATATTACATCAAATCATATTCATCAAGATGTTTATCATGCAATTGAGAATGTGTCAAACACCTTCCAATTTATTGATGATCTGTGAGTGCATGATAATGATGGAGCAAGTCTGTTAAACTTTGGCCTTCATAACTTCTTCCAAGTTTATGTTTTTTGCTTAAGGGCTAGTAAATTCCTTAATTTTATGTGCCCCATTTAAATAGTTACCTCTTGTTCCCAGACGCATTAGTCCACTGCCAAAACCCGATTCTTCAAGATCTTTACCAGCTACCTGAACTTTTAAGGCATGCCTTGCAATACGTTATTGTGTTCCAGTTTTATTACATTTTTCTAAAATTTTCCTCAAACTGCAATTTATCTTGCATATGAGATTTTATTCTGGTATTTTTGTGAGAGGTTACAGCATATATAATACAATAACAAAAAATAACTCTTTAGTTTTAAAATTGTACACCTGGAAGCCATTTTAATCTTGACAGCAATGTAGAGTAATTTGTCAAATTAGAGAAAATCCGAAAATTTCCCTCACAGATAAAAAGAAGATTAATTTCAGGAAATACAGGATATTATGACTGTATTTTAATCCTTAATGCCTGCTTAATTTCCAGTGAAAAGCTGATAATTCCATAATCAAGTAATAAAAAGATTCCAAAAAATTTCAATATAAGCAGGACAAATCTACAACGTTTGGTGAAATGGGGGCTAGAATCTAGATATTTGCTTACCAATGTCATAATTAAAATGAATTTTGAAGACTTGGAACTTCATGCAAAAGCCAATGCTGAATAATTTAATACCACTGGGGCATCAGAACTGAGTGAGAAGGCTGCTCTAAGGATAAATGGAAGTGGAATTTTCTAAACTGAGTGGGGTAGCCACATGTATTAACATGTAAATTCATGATCTGCGCAAGAAAAAGAAAACACCAAGAAAAAAATGGAGCAAGCGACAGTGGTCATTATTGTTGCCACAACTAGTTTTGATGCGCTGGCAACACAAAACAGTGTGTATACGGTAGACAGAGTGGGTAACAGAACCTGGATTTATCTGAGTTCCTTTTTACTTTAAAGTATCAGCAAAGTGTCTTATCAAAAACCTGTTATCTATCAGGCCTACATTTCCTTGCCAGCACCACGAAATGAATCCTTCAAGGAAAGATATAGACTACGAGACTAATGTTCCAATTACCGATGTCCGCACTCTTGTACATGACCAGGCATTAAGTCAAACTCTTTCAAAAATAAATCATAATTAGATAAGACTTGTGTCAAATAAAATATCGAAATATCTGAATATTGTTGTTCAATATTTATATTTAAACACCAAGTGCAATAAAATTTGGTTAAGCTAAATATTCACATACCAACACGCCATGTGATTTGCTTAAACGTGCATCAACATAATGTAAACCCAAAACTCCTGAGCATCAATAAAAATTCATAAAAAAATATAAATATGTTCACAGCTCCAAACCTGGACATCTTTGGAACAGACATGCAACTCATGCAACCCAAATTTGCGGCAAATCAAGCATTGACCGTAACACATGTTCTACAAATTTGAAAATGTCTGGGAAAGTGACTGCAGTTCTCAAGATGGCATTAGAACTGTTTCAAGAAAACATTTATTTTCAAAGGGCTTTTATCAACTCAAAAATAATTTTGTTTATGGTCTATATAACAGAGATATTAAAATGAATGTCATAATACATGCTAATCCGGAACTATACTAGGGTGAGAATGAGTTTGCGGAATTCACAATAATTTCTTCGTGCCGAAAAATAAACTTAACGTGCCAAAATCGTGCATTATTTTTTTCAAACCTTTAGTTCTTGATTATATCTCTCATATATTCAGATAACTGTCCCTATTTACAACAAAATTGGTGGGTGTTAATAACTCTGAATTGCATGCCCCAAAACAGTCCATGTATAATGACTATTATGGTCACTTTCCTGCATTTCTTTGCCAAATTGCACCCCCCCCCCCAGCTTAGTGACAAATCCACAGTGGTTTTGGATAGCCTTACATTGAAAATAATTTTGTGAATGTGTTCAACCTGTTAGATGCAGACATAGAAAGTATTCATGGCTTTGCCCCAGTTACACATCTACAACAAACCTATTACTGTACACAAAATGCTAACTTAGAAGCCATACTAACCTGGGTTTCTGAGCATGTGTATACGTCAATGTCCATCTTCTCACATTCACTATTTTCCACCTTAATATCTATCACTATACATCTAAACACAGTTTCCCGTCTGTACTGCTGGTATATATAATTGTGTGTATGCTCAAAAAAATCCAGTAATTTCTCGTTATTCCCGTCTGACAGGTGTAAGTGTATATCCCATTACTTAGTCTGTTCACTGCGCACACCTGACCTGCAGTCACCGAGATTACCAGATTACACTCTGCCCATTTTGTTATGAATACACTTCCTGCAACTTGTTATTCCTATAGTCTGACCAGCTGCTGTGTGGTATATACACTGAGCGGAAAGTTAAAGTAGTTTTTATATCCCACAGTTCCCTATCTATACTGATGGTAAGGCTAGATCAGCTGCCACAACTTCATTCATAACACTCATTCATCGTAAGGCTGCTTTGATATATCTACCGTATAAAGCCTAATGAACGTTTATTACAGTAATGATAAACCTTGTGCTACTTACAACATTAGATCCTGACTATAATGCTGTTCTGGTCAGCCATAAAACATGCATTGACTTTGACTTATACTGAGGTAGGTCTTATACTGAATTAGGTTTAATATGAAAACTACAGCTATCACAAAGAAAATGGGTTTAATTACTATTAAACAGTGTAAATATACTGGTAAATGGACCCATATCCATATTAAACAGTGTAAATATAAATGAACTTATGTCCATATTAAACAGTGTAAATATAATGGACCCTCACTGTTAATCACCCAGTAATTGTTGCTGTTGTTGTGGGGTTTAACGCCATTTTTCAGCACACGATAGGCTATGTCTGGCAGCCAGTATTAATGGTGGAGGAAGAACCCAGGAAAACCCCGGGAAGAACCACCGACCCACGAGAAGCTACTGGCAAGCTTTTTCACATACCCACATTGGTCGAATCCGAGACTCGAACCCACGTAGACAAAGGTGAGATGGCAGTTAATCACCCAGTAAAGTGTGGTCACACTATAATGGGTGCTTAACAGTAAGTGTACATTATATTAAGAAAATTTTCTGCAGTTACTTACATACTGTGCAAATCAAGTTTATGCACTGAAAATTATTGAAATGGTCTGATTTCATTGCCTCAGATAAGGCACCATGAAGATCACTTGAAACTGGTGTTTAGGGCCAGCCAATATTTATACAGCAGTCTCTCATCATAATAAGGTCATTCATTATAACAAGGGGAGCTGCAGAAGCTCAGCTGGTCCTGCATCAGGCTCATAATCAAGGATCATGGGTTTAATTACAGTCCAGGCCAGTCTGGGTTGGATGCCTTGGGGTGTCCATGGGGAAGGCACTTAGCTCCCATGGCATAATATAGCCAATAACATAAATGTGCTGTTACAATTAACAAGAACAAGAGTCTCTCCAAGACCATGGCATAAGAAATTCCAGGAATTCAAGACAAGACAAACAAGATTTTCAAACTAGCTGCTGTGGTACATATATCGGATGTCAGCTTGTCACCATTTTCATTTTGTATGGAAAGCCATCACTGCAAAAAATATGTCATTGAAATAATATAAGCAACTTAAAAATAAACCAAGAAAAGCTACAATAAAACAAATATGCTTGTAAGATAGTAATATTAAAGCTCAGACAATAAGATAATATTCAAATAAAACGAGGGATGCCACAAACCGAAAAGACAAATTTCGGTTGAAACAAAGAAAATATGAATCAAAAAAGCAAACTTCAAATACAATAACTGTATTTAAATAAGATCAATACTAAAAAAAAAAACAAATATCTATGGCATTAGTTAACTCCTGTTCTCCTACATCATGTGCCATTTTTAAATATTTTGTGTACTTGGCTGTCAAAAATCCCCTCTTACAATGCAGGGGTGCCCTCTCAGTCCTTTTGACAAAGTTGATCATTTGACTATCGTGTTTTGTTCACTTCTCAGTAGTGTTTGCACATGGGTGTTGTATATGTACGCTGATTTTTTACTGACATTTCTGTTGTTATTTTGCATCATTTTACGTTTGCTTAACCAGCTTGTGTTGGTTTGCTTCATGTAAATACCATTTATTTCGTTTGATGCTTGCTTGTGTCATTGGAATGTTGTTTGTTTCTGTTGACATTTGTCTGTTTTGTTTATGTCTAAATATCGCATATTTTGTTTGGCGCTTGCTTGTTTCATTGGTATGTTGTTTGTTTCTGTGGATACTTGTCTGTTTTGATTGTACCTCGTTTATTTTGAGTAATGATCTTATTGAAAAATTATTGTTTATTTTGTTAAGCGTTTAGGTTTCATTGTCATGTTGTTTCAGCTGACATGTCTTTTTCAATTGTCCCTTATTTTATTTGAGTATTAATCTTAGTGTCTTAGATTTATTATCTTTTTATGAGCATGTTTGTTTTATTTTAGTTTTTTTTGGTTTATTTTAAATTTACTTATATTATTTCAATGATATATTTTTGGCAGCAATGGCTTTCCATAATTCAGGACATGGAAGACATCATTAGAAGTCTTTTCGTGAAAACCTCATGTCAATAGACCATCCTAAAAGCTCTTCTGGTCTATGAACAAAAAAGACCCCCACAAATCATTATAGCTTGATTCATTTTATAAGGTAAGGTAACAAATCCCATGATTAGTAAAAGTGTATTTGTTGTACTTCATTATATTGTGGTATACACCATTGCTACCGTGGACAGCATTGTAATGAAAGCATGCCATTACTGACTTTCTTAACTTCAACTACCAATTTCTTTAACTAATTCACCTGGTGATTTTAGCTATAGAAATTCAACCATTGATAACACTGTTAGGAAATCATTTTAAGACATATCATCAATACAAGAAAGAAAAATTTCTCTGTGGACTCCTTCTCAAAGAAAAGTGGGTCATTCTGACCTATGTTCCCAAGATGACTCGATGTTAGTGGGTATGAAAACTTAAATTAGTTTTTTCTGTATCAGATGACTGAAAAATACTGCCTATACTATATAAAAAATATTTTAAAAAAACAACAACAAAAAACCATCTAAATATGTGGTCAGGGCAAATAAATGCCCCACCAGTCTCTAAAATTTGACCTCAATGCAAAATTTATGACAACATACAGACAAGGGACAAATGAACAGATGGACATGGTTATATAACCCTACATACTAATCCCTGCATACTACTATAATATTTGTGGTGTGGCATAACTAGTTAATCACTGTAACCTATTTGCTACTTCACTGGTTAAATACATGTATTGAAGCTAATCACACCAGACTCTTGAAAAAAATTATGTTCCAAGAACAAATTTCAAAGCGATTTATCCTATGCATTGGACAAAAAAAATTCCTACAAAACAGGTGCACACTGGAGTGGAGATTAACTTGACCAGTGGGATATTTTACATAAATAAAGATACATTTATGTCAAGTTCAAGAAGGATATTGTACAATGCTCTGAACTTTGGGTCAAATCTGCTTTAAAAGAAAACAAATTTAGATTAGCATACCAAAGAGGTGTATAATCTGTGTGTTTACTAGTACTTCTGACCTTTGAAATAGAGGACTTGTCACCCAGATGAGTTAGTGAAGTGGATAACATGAGAGCGATATTGTGGGGGGGATATGGTATGAGGTATAATGGAGGAGCTGACTGGTCCCCCCCTCCCCGCCAGCCTTCCCTACCCCTGTCAAACAGCTTCCTGTCTACAGGAGACTGATAAAATCCAGGCCATGGAGCCAAATTAAGATACTTACTGCAACATCTTCAACTCTTTTTTTTATCTAGTCATTATCTCTAGGACTGGGTTCTGCAACAGAAAGGTCTTCACCACCTCCCAAACCAACCAATACAGTAAGAAATGAGCTTACATAGTTACCATATACACTCACATGAGCACAAGTTTATTTACACATACCCAGACCAAATCACACTATTATGTGCTATAATATGTTTTTGCTATGTGATTCCAAATGTCCTTCTGACTCTAAATACAAGTATACAGTATCAGAAAGAAGCCATTTTGGGATTACATTAAATAACTTGCTGATGTGAAATGTAATTTCTTATTATAACAAAGATTGACACTATTGGTGAATACCTAAGAATATACCATACATTATATGGTTTATGAGTTATTATTATTATTATTATTATTATTGGCCTATTTTAAAAGAAAAGATGATGATTATGCACTAATGCCTGTCTGTACATGCATACTGTTGAAAAAATCTTACATCATTCTAGAAATGTTAAACCATGAGATATTGATTGATGGTCTGTACATGTATAAAACGATTTTAGAATTCCTGAGGCAGAAATTAGTGTCAGGCTGGTCAGTCTGAGGTCAGGTAGGCCATAGTTTTTAGGTAATATTATATTGGGATGGTTGCCATGATCAAAATAGGTTGCCTGATCTAAAGGCTGATTCAAATTTTCAGCCAAGTTCAACACTGGTGGAACCTGGGGATAGGTGGGGTATGATCATAACAAAGAAAAGTGCAGTAATAAAACCATGTTGTGATTTCTAGTTTTTGCATACTGAAAATATAATATTCTGAATAACATGCAAGAATAACATTGTTACTAGAAGACACAAGTGAAATACTACATAAAACGGAGATGTTTTCATGTTTCACATTCAATAAATCAATCCATCTTCAAGGTTTTTCTCTTCTTGTATGTTTATAATACAAATCTGACAATGTGTGCTGAAGCAACAGGAGATTCTGGCGATGCTAGTCTTGCTTAGTTTGCTAATACATAATCCCAAAGCATTGTGCTACCAATCATGAATAAAAGTAGGTCAATTTAACACCTCTATCATTATTACATTCTTTTAAACAAGTTTTTTGGATACTGAACGTCACATTTTCTTCCATTGCTTTAAAATTACTTTCTCTTTTTTACGGGCCTTGGGACAGTCAATGTGGTCTTTACAGATCACTCACACATCTCACCTCTGTCCATGTGAGTTTTAGTCACCATCTACCAACAAGGGAATGTAAGAAAGCTTGACAGTAACTTCCTGTGGGCCATGGTTCTTTCCTGTAGTCTTCCTCCACCAAATAAACAGGTCACCATGTATAGTCTACCATGTGCTGAAAAATAGCATTAAACAACACAAAACCAAACCAAACCTATCTATTTTTACTCAGAAGCGGCTTTAGCAAAAGTGGGGCTTGATAAGGACCATTTAGATATGGCCCCCTGGATTTACACACAGTGACCCCCTGTGAGCATGGCATTTGGAAATAAACTTGTAGACAAGTCCAAACTAAATGGTGTTAGATGTAAGAGTGCAGGTATTATAAAATCCACTTCTGACTCTAGGAGTCCAGGAAGCAGAGATCAATTATTTTGAAAGAAATTATTACTTTCTTTTTAAATCATGAATTTTGTTTTAAAACTACTGTTTTTCATGGATCCACACAACCCCACACTATCGTTTGTACCTATGAATGCACAGGAAGCAAATAGTGAACCAGATATCATAAAAAATATATATATAATTTTGTTAGGTACAATGTTTTCTTTACATCATGCATGCTGGGCACACCATTCTCTTATCATAATTAACCTTTCTTGTACGAAGCTGAAAAAACCAGTCAAATAAGGAAGAACTCTTTTAAATACATCCCATAAAAATGAACAATACATACAACACCAAATCTGACAGCTCTCTGGCATCCTCTGAGATACATGTCACAAAAATGACACTTAGTGATATACTGAAGATAGGATCACTGAGAGCAGTCTACTTAATGATTGTTTCTAACAAGTGAGAATATACTGTACAGTGGTTTCTGAGTGTGGTGTTGTGGTACTGTTTGTTAAGATGTATAATGTAATTGGTTAAATTCATTCTGCCAGAATTTATCAATGGACCTATCTACACACACAGATCTGGGCAATGATAACAGATTTCTTTATGTACCTGAACTCCTGGTCTTCCTCTGAGTTTAATTTGATTTAAACATGCATATAATATTGTTTCTATGGTAACATTTTCTCCTGTAATCATCAAATGCACTGCCTACAATAAAACTCAAATCTAACAAAGCTCATGTTCTATCTTAATTATACAAACTCTATTACATTAACATTTCTTGCTGCACGATGTAGCACTCTGAAAGTACATGTGACACAATTTTAATTAAAAAGTGGATTGACAAAACATTTATTACTATTGTTTTTCTCTTTTATATGTTCAGATTACATTTCATACAAGTTTTCCTTACTGTTATGTATATTTAATTTAATTATATCTGATTTAATATATATTTATTTCAATTTAACTGTTTGTTTGTTAGTTTTAATTTTTTTATTTTTCATTACATGCTACTGTAAATTTATTCACTAGAGATGATACATTTTCCAGAAAATAGTTTGACCGTGACTGTTTGTTTTAGGAAACATCAGGTGTTGACCTAGATCCTGACCCCGATTCAAAATTAGCAGCAAGCACGTAAATAAGTTCTATTTTAATTTCAAAATGATTGGTTGTTGTTGAGGTCATGGGACTACTGAATTAAGATGTAAACAATTTTTTAAATTTTAGTTCTTAGAGTAAAATGATTGGTTTTCATCAGGGCCACACTGGGTGTACGTGCTCTTTAACAAGTAAATAATTTTGATGAGGTTCAGCAACATCATCATGTGACCTCGTTTTTCGCTTTAGAATATGATATAACCTTTGTTTTGGAGAGAGATTCTCAGTACTATAGCTGGACTTTTTCTTTACACTGAAAGGTGTCTGTTATGCTGTTTGGAGTTATTTCAAATTATTTGGATTCAAAAGGATTAATTCTTTTTTCCTGGAAAATATGTGTGCTCATATGAAATTCCTGAGCAAAAACAGTTCTTATAAAAACTTATTTGGATTTCCAAAACCGGAGTGATAATTCTTGTTTCTACAAGGAACTGTAGACTTCAACGCTACAGGTTACAGCATTCATTATCATCTTTCATCTTGGATTCTTTGTTGGGATTTGAACTTGAAATTATTAGAACATTTTGTTATTAGGACTTTTAAAATTGTATACATGGATTATTCTTGGATTATTTTTGGATTTGATTTTATAAAAACCATAAGTTCATATTTTTTTCATTTTTACACAATTTTTCCAGGGAAATAAATTATTGTATTTTTTCAAAGATTGTTGATTTCACATTTTCTTGTGTTACTGTTTATTCGAGCCTAAACAAGTGACATATGACTTACAAACGAATATAATGAAACACTTAGTGTGACAAATTAATCCAAACACTAATATTTAGGTGTGTTATGGTGAAATTTCAAAATCTGTATAAATTCATTCAGGGTATGGCCTAAATGCATTCTGTGTTACTTAATAATGATATAAATGTACAGTGCAGTGTCATTAAATAAAAAAAAATCATGAAAATTCTGACTGTACATTTCAAAAATGCATCTTTCTTGTTTTACAGAGAATCTGCGGTTGCAATTAATAGTGGTAGTTAAAAATTACAGACGTTGATGGTTCTGGGGACAAAACTGAATTTGTAACTACTGTATATGCTCACTTATAAGTCAATTCAAACTGCAAACAATAGACATCCAGACCTGCCATAGCCTAATGCACCTGCAGATCAGGGCCTATCTTGTTTGTTCTAATGATTACTGTAATATAAAAACAGACCCAGATCTGCTGGCACATTATGCGATGGCAGATCTGAGTCTGTACAGTGTGCAGTGGACTTGTCTTATAAGCAAGTACAAATGGTATCTGTTTGAACAATGGTTATCTTGTAGGTATACTGTATATATTTATGCTATCAGTTCTGTTTGACTTGCTCAAATTGTAGAAAGGGATTTTTGCAGTGTTTTTAATGTTATCAATCAGTGTTTCCAGTCTATATTAGATAAAGTGTTTCCAAAACAGCTTATTTGATAATGAGGTCATACTTCCTGTTGTGTAGTCTAAATTGGATTTAACAAATCTGGATGCACACTTTTGGATTTGCCAAGTTTATCCAGTAAAACCTGGAAGTGGAGGTCCAAAAAATTTACAAGCATATTGTACTCCTGGTGTGCAGCAAACATTGGATTTAACAAACCTGGTTGCTCACTTTTGGATTTGCTCAGGTTCATCCTGATATAAGTCTTCTGGTGAAAATCCCATGGCAATGTTGATTTTTGTTCAGAAGGAGTTGCAAGAACAAGATTTCCATGTCAGATCAACAACATTTTGATTTAGAGCAACTATACATTGTAAGAAGTCTTTTAGTAAAAAAACCCGTGTTCATATGACCATCCATTCAGATGGAGAAGTAATAACAAGACTTTCAAGATGGTCATGGAGGCGACCATATTAGACATAAGATCAACTCCATTTTTATTTATGACCAACTAGACATGATAAAAAGTCTTCTTATGAAAGCCTCATGACAATCTGACTTTCCATTCAGGTGGAGCAGTAATAATATGTTTTTCAACATGGCTGCCATATTGGTCATACTGGATGTCCAACTGGCTCTATTTTCATTTAGGACTAACTAGACTTCATAATAAGCCTTTTCATGTAAATCCCATAATGACAAGACCATTCAATCAGGAGGAGTAGCACTGACAAAAGTTACAATATGGCTGTGGCCATAATGGATGGCTGTGAGGCAACATTTTTATTCAAGACCAACCAGATCATGGGATGAATGTGTTTATTAAGTTTCAGAGCAATACTCCATGTAGTTTAGGAGATGTAGCCAACAAAAACTTGTGCTAACAGATGGATGGATGATGGACAATGGATGATAGATCACAGACCATGATGCAATCTCTTTTTGGTCTACTACCATTAGAGTTGAAAACTGGGATTAAGATAGTTGTTGTTGTTGTTCTAGGGTTTAATGCCATTTTTCAGCACAAGATAGGCTATACATGGCGGCCAGTATAACTGGTGGAGGAAGAACCCTGGAAAACCCAGGGAAGAACCACCGACCCACGAGAAGCTACTGGCAGGCCTCCCCACGTACCCATGCTAGCAGGGATTAAGATAGTCCCATATGCAATGAAAATTATCATTGCTGTGTAAGAACAAAATTAATTACGATCTGTAAGTTGTGGGGTTCTGAAACGTAATTGACTTACATACTTGCTCATAAAATCTATTCCAACTGCAACTGCAAACTGTACAGACCCAGATCTGCTGATGCATAATGCACCAGTAGATCTGGGTCTATGCAGTTTTCTAATTTGGTAGAATAAACATATAATGTACCCCCCAGTCTGTAGTGCATTATGCTATGACAGATCAGGATAATTAGTTTTCGTAGTTTGAGACCTATAAGCAAGTAATTACCATATTTAGGTTTGTCAGCATGGCTTGAACTTTAGGTGTACAATAAATGACACAAGAGGTCCTATTGGGCCCTAGATCATAAACTGGTTTACCCAACATGACACTTGACTATTAAGCAGGCTTATGTAGTATTTTGCAAGAACACTTTGCCTATGTTAACTATTACCCAAATTTTATATTAATTTGATGTTAGCAATTTTCGTACATCTTGATAAAAAAAATGTTATCAGGATAAATAACATAAATAATATGCATGCATGATTTGGATTTTTAATGTAGCTTTAACAATTTTAGTTGTATCACTACAATGTCTGCAGTGTGGCAATTTACAGTTATGTCTAGCACTGGTGCAACATGTAACATTGTGTCTCATCCAGTCACATTATCCTGACACCAGGCAGACCCATCCTAATGCTAACCTCTTAATGCTGAGCGCCAAGCAAAGCAGATGTTTGTACCATTTTTCTGAGTCTTTGGTATGACTTTTGCAGGGTTTGAACCCACGACCTCCTGCATCCCAGACAGATGCTCTAACCACTTAGACCACCAGAGTGGTCTCATAATTAGCATTACACATAGTTCATAATCAAAGTCAACTGAAACCTTGATAATATAAACCAAAATATTATTAAAACTGCCTATGCCAAGATTTTCTTGTTGTTCATGAGTATGCATTAACAACAATACCTTATGGTCAACACAATCAACGAAAATGACCATACATTTGATTCTTAAGTGACCCTGTTTTGAAGATGCAGCCACTGTTTAATATGCGTGGATTTTGCAAACTATAATCAAAATTATCCAAAATCTTGACGATATAAGTATATATTCCATGCATGTTACAAGTCAGACAGGGGCCCCAAGTGGCTGAGTGGTCTAAAGCACTCTCCGTTACAGATCACTGCCATCTCACCTCTGTCTGTGTGAGTTCGAGTCTCCGATTTGGCCAATGTGGGTGAGAAAGCTTGCCAGTAGCTTCTCATGGGTCGGTGGTACTTTCCAGGGTTTTCCCAGATTATTCCTCCATCATTAATACTGGCCGCCATGTATAGCCTATCGTGTGCTGAAAAATGGGCATTAAACTGTACAACAACAACAACAAGAAGTCAGGCAAGAAATATGGTTTACAGAGTAGGTCAATAGGTTCTGCCAATCAGATGCGTGACCATACCATAAGCTTAACTGGCCTTATGTCCAGGTAAGCTACAAAATGAGAGCAATTACTTGCCAGTGATAGATCTGAATTCGTGTTGTAATAATGCATCAGTGTTATATCTGAACTTGTGTTGTAATGATGCACATTATAGTGGGGTTCTCCTGTATGTTCAACTGTTTGAATGTTAATCACTTATACAAAACATGAAAGGAAGCAGATGCCAGAAAAATATCAATGATACTGACAGCAGATACTCACTGCTTTGGCTTTTGTTCATACAGGCACATTACCCACCATTTTTGTACAAGCATATTTATCAGCTCCTGGACTTGAATGTTTTGATACTGATCTCCACTTCAGTCTAAACTGTATACATGGAACCTGACAGACAGCAACTTTTTGAGGTTTTATGACCTCCTCTGGTTATCAGCAAGTGGAAAACCTGCATGTAGGTTCTTTTATGGTTAGATCCAAAGACATCATCCAATCTTTCCTCATACTGAATCCCCAACAACTACCACAAATGAGGTTCACCTGTCTCTGATATGAATCAATCTATCCCTCTACACTTGTTGTTCAAGTATGTTCAATATAAAGCAAACTAAAGTCAAGATCATACAAGCCCTTCAGGGAATCACAGAAATTCTTGTGTCGAGGCTCTATATATTCTAGCTCCTTGTGACCTTTGTTAGCAATTAAATGATAGAGAAATGTCTCAAGAAGACTGTCTAGTCTCCTTAGGCTTGAATGGAATCATAATTTGTTTGCTCAAAAGCTCTTGTGTACTAATAATGCTGCTCCTGTAACACAAAAATGTGCAATTGTAGAGTGTACATGTAACAGTGATGTGCAATTGCAGTGAAAAATCTAACAGTGACGTGCAACAGTAATGCATACATGTAACAGTGATGTGCAACTGTAATGCATACCAGTAACCATGATGTGCAACTGTAGTGCATACATGTAACAATGGTGTGCAACTGTAGTACATACATGTAACAATGGTGTGCAACTGTAGTGCATACATGTAACAATGATGTGCAACTGTAATGCATACCAGTAACCATGATGTGCAACTGTAGTGCATACATGTAACAATGGTGTGCAACTGTAGTGTATACATGTAACAATGGTGTGCAATTGTAATGCATACATGTAACAATGATGTGCAATTGTAGTGCATAAAGACAAAGCAATGTGCATACATGTAACAGTGATATGCAAATTAAATGCATACATGTAACAGAGATGTGCATACATGTAACAGAGATGTGCAAATGTAGTGTTTACAATTAGTTACTTTAGATGGACTATAATCAGAATGTTATACAAACTTCAACCTACCATCTAAATCTATAGATGCCAACACTGCTCTGGGTCATAGCTTAAGCTCTTGTGTACTTTGGACCGACAAGCTAAGAATAAATGCTGGAATTCATGTGGGGTTTTCCATGAAGATTGTCAATAAGGACATGCCTATGCACTAATGTACAAGTTTGCTTACAGTGAAAAATATCTAGAATGAAGAATTAAATGATACATTTATTTTATAAAACATGTAATAAATAAAGAAAGAATGAAAGAAAGAAATAAAGAGAGAGAGAAAGAAAAAACAAAAAAGAATTACTGACTCATATGGAGAAAGCATTACTGCAACACAAAATCTGATGTAATATTTTTAAAACTGCAAAACAAGTCAATCAATGTTTACTACAAGAATGGAATAATAATGGCAATATTGGCCCATCATTTCTGTTTATCAGTTTCTCCTCAACAGAGGAATGACCCATGAAGCTGTTTTTTCCTGCTTGGTTAATTCTGGGTGACACTATCAAAGGAAGTCATCTGCCGAGAGCAATTGTCTGATGCGGCACCGCCCATTTATGTGGGCCAATATATATGTAAACTGTATTTACATGCATCGATCTGCAAATAGTATAGATCCAAATTTGTCCGCACATAAAGTGCTGAAATAATCCAAGTTGCTCAAGACATTTTTACTACTCAAAATCAGAAAATGAATCCTTTTGATTGGTCAGACGAATTTGGAGTAAAATTTGGAGTTATATAAAGTTTTACAATGGAAAGGCCTGGTCTTTCAGTACATTTTGTGATGCTAGATCGGAGCCTCTGGGCTTTTCTTATCAGTCGGAAGCCGGATGATTTAACTGACATTTTCCTTACACCCAGCTACTTTTTTAAAAAATGTAACTATGCTGGGGGAGGTCCCTCAAACCCCCTTGCCCATCTTGGCAACTGACCCTTCAACTTTAAATCTAATGGAAAGCCCTATATGCTATTCACAGATAAGTGTGCATTCTACACTAACAAATATGGTAAATGTTCTGAATAAACACACTTAAATAACTGCTTTATATTACAAGCAAGGTTGAGAATTACTGGTCTTAAAAATATAATGTTGATGTGCAAATTCTGCAATGAATGAAAATTTTATTTGCTTCAACCAAACAAGTAAGAAAAATGAAGTTTTGTAAATCATATTCCATCTGATAAACAGTATGTGAGAAAGCTGGTCAGTAGCTTCTCGTGGGTCGGTGATTCTTTCCTGGGTTTTCCCAGGTTCTTCCTCCACCAATAATACTGGCTGCCATATATATCATATCATGTGCTGAAAAATGGCTTTAAAACCTGCAACAGCAATAGCAGCATATGATAAGAAGGGCACTGTAACCTAGTTATGATGCTTAAGTTCAACATGATATGCCAAAGAATGTTTTTTCCTTAATTGTTTTTCACCAACACTTTCAAATGGGGGTTCATGGGTGGTTGAGTTAGGATTAGGGCATGTCCAAGGCCAGATCACTGACATCTCACCTGTGTCTGTTTGCTAGTAGCTTCGCATGGGTTGGTGGTTCTTCTCAGCATTTTATGGGGTTCTTCATCCATCAAATATACTAGCTGCCATTATGTAATGAAAAATAGCAACAAACCTACAAAGCCAAACCAATCATAACTGGTGCATCTTGGAATGAGAATAATGTGTGCTGCATGTACAATTCTGTATGATCATTTACAACCAATGCCCCATCAAAATTTCATTTCCAACAATTGCCCCCTCAAGATCTAATTCTGGATTTAGTAGTTGATTTTCATCTGTATGCTTTTGCAGGTATTAAAAAATCAGACCTTTTTTTTAAGGAAACGTTATCTGTAAATATAGAAAAAGATGTAAAACAAATACTGCTAATCCCAAGCATTCAATCACTGACAGATGTAAAACAATTACTGCTAGTCCCAATCATTCAATCATTGACAGATGTAAAACAATTACTGCTAGTCCCAAGCATTCAATCACTGACACATCAAGTATATCCCTCATGTCCACAGGGTATGCTGTGTAATATAATACAGTAGTTAATTATGTATTTCTCATCCAGTTGTGATCACTGTTGACTCAGATTTCATAACAAGACTTCAATTTAAAACACAAACATTAAAAAAACATTAGACCATGATCTGCTAGCATATAATGGAAATGCGGATGTGGGTCTATGATGTCTACAGTTGAATGTGTTACCTGTTCTGCTGTGTAATATAACATTGTAGTTAACTGTGTAATTCTCATCCAGCAGTGTTCAAATTTGACTCAGGATTTCAAAACTAGACAGTTTAATTTAAAACATAAGCAGCAAAAAACAATAGATCATGATTTGCAAGCACATAATGCAACTGCCGATTTGGCTGTATAATGTTTACACTTGACTGTGCTACTGAAGAGGCTGGTGTACATCAGACACAAAATTATTTCTGAATTGGCTGGCTAAGCCTGCTTTACCTGGTGGTTAGTGTTTCATGAGCAATGAAGGTCAAGTGTTTTGCCTTAGTCCACAATACCGCAGCCAACCCAGCCAGGTCTGGGAATTGAACCTCAGTACTCCTGTGCTGAGGTCCAGCATGCAGACTAGTGAGTTAACATTATTAAAAAGAATGTTTTATTTGGTGTTTCATGGTACTTAAACAAAAGTAGGTTATTTTAGTGTTGAGGAAATTGAAGTAAAGTGTCTTGTCCAAGGATATACCATTTGGTAGATAACATGGGCTAACATGGGCTGATCTGATAGTAGGATCTGAACTTGCACCCTTTAGGTCACAAGTCCAGCATGCCAGCCATCAAGATATCATGGCTCCATATAAGAAATCATTTGTGTGCATCTGAGAAAACAGCAATATTTTGGTGTAGTAGAGCTAAGCCCGCTTTAGGGTTTTCTTTTTTCTAAAAGGCACTATTGATTTCAACATCTGGTTATTGGTATACATATATGTAGACATACAGTCAGCATTTGATTTGATTGGGTAAAGCCCAATTTAAAATTTCGAAGTTTTCCTCAAAATTCTCAATATAGAAGTCCATCTTACTTATTAAGGTGGACTCTGATCTCCAACATCATGGTCCATGTACTTTGGTTTCATCTGACTCTTTCAGTATTAAATATGTTAAACCCGTTTTTATCAAGGTTGCTAACAAAACGCACCGAAAACATGAATTCTTCATAAATTTTTAGCTGATAATAAATATAAAATTTTAAAACCCCATAGTTTTTTTGTGTTTTTTTAAAAATACAAATACAATCTGACAAATATTTTTTAAAGTCATTTTTAAATTTGGAAGAAATGCTCTTTCAGCTAAAAGGCAGAGTAAAATGCAGGGGAGGCAATCCAGTTCAAGAATGGGAAGTAGCTTATACAATACACAGATGGGGAATTCAACCTGTATGCATGCCTGCCACAACAAGTGTTTATTGTTCTACTGTTTTTTAAAGTATTCTGCACCAATATAAAAAAAAATACTTTGTATGATAACCAACTTAATTTGATTTCCACCCGAGACAAAGTTTTACTATTACTTCTGACTGAATCCAGGATGTCTCATTCGGAAAGAATTATGTGACAGAATATGATTAGGTATATATATATGCATTGATTTTTTTAAATTCCACCCATGTATCAGCAGATGGTGAAACTTTTTCTTTTTTTCCCCACTACTGTTTGCAAACTGGACCCATGACTTTTGCCTGCAGGTCACCATTTTCTTCAAATCTCAGACTGATCTCCCTATCTTTTATAAGGTTTTTATGTCTGTATACCATGTGGACTGGTCTGCTTTTGAAATAATGAGATAAAGCCTAAACTCAGACACAAACTCTAGTTATAGAAACAGCAAATGTGTGGCCTTTTTTTAAAAAATCTGGACTGAAAGACTTTACTATTTCAGCACATTTTTTAAATAATAATAATAATAATAATGAGGACTTTGTATAGCGCCTAATCTTTAGAAGATCTAAGCACTTTACAACATTAGACAATACCTATCAGATAAAAAATACATAATGATATGATTACAAAAACAAACACCATGAAATTAGAAAACATTAAAAAAAACATGCTGAGAATATTGAAGGTAGGAAGTTTTGAGAGCCCTCTTAAATGTGATCACAAGAAGAACTTCTACATTACTTGGCATCACTGACAAGCTACAATTTTTCTTTTTCTCTAATATTGCCCACTTAGGTCTATCATAAATTGTGATGAAATCACAAGTTCTTGAACAAGGATATTATCTCATTATAAATGAATGTGTAATCTGGGCTTAAAAAGTTAAGTTGCTTGCCTAAATAACCCAAGTTCTAATTTAATTCCCACAATAAACCTATGGAAACATCATGATATTAAGAATTCAATAACTAAATTTCTAAATGTTCATTATCAAGACAATATTTCACAGTATAGACTCATCCTTGATGCAAGCTTCTTTGCAGAGAAAACAATATGTCCTGCAGCATTTCTTTGGTCTACATGTGTAGAAAACATTGTTTTAAATTCTGCACCAAAAGAATCAGGTGCTAAATTCAGTAATGAATGTCCCAATATCAAGACTGTAAAAGGACTCAAATGCCATTTATACAACAGTTTCTTCTTTTTTCAGTAACTAATAGGATAAGCTCACAAAAGACTCATTGTGCTAAAATTTTACTTTTCATTATCAACCAATCATGGCTTTCCAAACCTCTTCACTTGTTTCTAGACTGGTTCCCATATTTTATTATAATTAGCACCTTCTGTTCCTAGGGGTCAATCACTCCCACCAGAGTATTCTTTATTTATTAGTGTTCTTAACCTTAAAGAAAACAAATATCACCATGAAGGTCTCATCTTCATGGTTCAACCAAGATGCTTAAGAAAATCTTGAAGTTCTTCCTTGCCTTACCATCACCATGCACCAGTATTTTCATTAGCTTGCTGAATATGTGGAGCGATTTGGACTACATCTAAAGATGCAAAAATTATTATATTTACCAACATGCTGAAGTCAAGTGTTACAGCCAGGTAACTGCAGGATATTCACCCTTGTTTAGAAGATACAGCTATATTGTAAATACAAGAACTTGTTTGTGGCCTGCATGATGAACAGCTTCCACCCACCCACCCCAATGCTTAGCTTATATAATAAAGGAATGTAATTTATTTCATGCAGCTAATGATAAAGATGACTACACACTGAAGCTAAATTCAAATTCCAAAGAGGGTGGAATAAAGTGCTATTTAAATAAGAGGAAAGGATAAGTACAGAGATTGTTCTAGATTGTGGATGGATGGATGGACACAAAGACACAATGTATTTACATGTATATAGTTACATAGCAGTGATTTACAGCACCTTAGCACAAAAGTGGCTATATGGAACCAACTAAAGACAGAGTCTAAAGAATGAAAAACTAAAACTGCACACAAATGCAGGAAGATTAACACTTGAAAATAAATTTTAAAAAATGAAGTACACAAATATAAAATGTAAAGACAGAAGTTGACACACTCAATAAAAAGGTGGACATGGGCATATGGTCATGGACTGGGGTCATGCACGAGCAAAGTATGTGTCTGATACACAACTCGCACAATACCACCTCATCTGTCATTTGTTCCATATGAGATACACCACTCACCAATAACGGCTTTCTTGTTTTGTCGAGTTTTCATCCCACATATTTTGTCAAGTAATTTGAAAATGCTGATTTCTACAGTATCTACACAGTCAATACGTGGAATCTTCCATTTGAATACCAGCACCAGCAGAGCAGTTTTGGCTGCTACATCTGCCCTTTCATTACCGTTTACACCAATGTGACTTCTGAGGCAGCCAATAGTTCTGACTATTTTTCCAGATGGTATGAGCACATCATCTTTCTGCAATAGCTGCTATATTAACTGGTTATCAGATTAAAGATTCTGCAAGCTTTTCAACATATTATAGCAGTAATTATGCAGTAACCAGCTTGAGATGGTGTCATAAGGGAGTTGTATTGGCATATCAAATTCTATCTCCATCTTTTGAACCAACTGTACACATGGACACCTGGCTACAATAGGAAGCTTAGATTTCAGTAAATTTATTCTCGAAATGGAGATGATTTTGTTTATGACTGTTTTGGATTTGCAAAAATTAAATAATTTTTTTACAGTGTGTGTGTTGATAACCAAGGTGGTGATCTGAAATACAGAGTACTGCAGTATTTCCAACGAATATTTTTGTTGTTTATAATTAGGGACGAATGGGGGGTGGGGTAATTTCTTAATGTCCTAGGTTTAATATTCAAGTTCAAAGACTATCATATGAAGGATATGTATTTTTGGGGAGAAGGGTAGGTTTAAAACTAACTTTAATTATGCATCATTTATCAGCATAGGATTTACTCTTTTGTGTTGAAAAACCATGTCTATTTGATGTGAATACATCCTCCTAGAGTGGAAAATTGTCAATACAAGACTCATAATGCACCTCACATGCTCAGAAATTACATCTTTTTTCATAGACAACAACTATGTCAGAACATCTGAGTGGGGTGGATAAGGACATTCGGCAATATAAGTATTGCATTATTAAAATTAATTCCCACCCTCTCTCAAGCAAGATTTTAACAGCAGTAAATATGCGTCATTATTGTGTAGCTGAATTTGTCAGTTATAGGTAGGATGGCCATGTGTTCAGCTGATCGAATAAAATAAAATTGGAATATAGCCACAATCAAAGCAAGAGATCCACTTACAGAATATTGGTATCTCTCCAGGCCACATGTTGTGCAGCAACATTGGGTCCAAGTGGAAAAATGCACATGCACTGTTGTGCTAACAAGTGGAGGTAGAAGGCACAAAGGGAACACCAAAAAACTGTCTTTATGATAACATGTCCTCCAAAGAAAAATTATTCTGACAGACCCATGAGGCAGTGACGGATCAAACCTCATGGGCTTTTAGTTTCATAAAAGGTCTCTATCAGTAAGTGACTGAAAAGCTTTTTGGATTGTGGTAACGATCCACCAAGACAGTGGAAACTGAAATATCAATGGACCCTTTTGGGGCATTTAGATTGGGAGTCTCTGCAGGCATTGTAGCGACCAAAGGTCACCGAGTTTTGGCCAAAAATCCCATTAGACAAAGGGGAGAAATGGATTTTTATTTTGCATTAAACCAGAGACATCCAGTGACAACAGACAATGTATGAATCTCAATGAATCTTCCTGTAGACACTGAAGTGAGTAAAAACATTGACTTGAGTGTGATGTCCTGAAAGAGATATTTAAAGGTACGGAGACAACAAATGTTGCTGCTTGTAGTGCCTCATGAACTGCCAGGATTCAATCTATGCATAGGTGCAGAAGTTCATTCCCATGCAAATGAAGCCCTGAGACGGAATGATTTATGACTTCCTGAAATAGGTAAGAGACCCAACTGAGTAACTGTGGACCAACAATCGAACAGATATTGATGGAGGGTCTGAACCTGAACATTGTGGATCAGTCAGTCATTGAAATACTAGAGGTTCCTAGTAATTGGAGGTGGAGTCTACTACTCGCATAAATCAGGTGAAGACACAGGGTGCAGAAGTGATTCTGAATGGCAGAACCCGAAATAAAATACTTCCTGATCCTGGAGGTATTTTTGATGTAGAGGAAATATTGGTACATGTAAATAGGCATCCTGAAGGTCGATAGTAACCACCCAATCTATGGACACATTGCATTCTGGATTGAGGAAGCGGTCTCCATCCTTAAATGTTCATCTTGAATAAACCGGCGTAACAGGAACAGACTGACTGATGATACGAATTTTCCACTTTTCTTGGTGACCAGGAAGATTCAGGAGTAGAATGTGGAGACTGATTGTTCAGGACCCCTTAACTGCCCCTTTCTACAAAAGTGTGTGCACCTCTTACCTTAGTTTCACCTGACTGAAATGGTGAAGGAACATGGACAATACAACAAGCCCTGTAAAGAAGCCCAGATGAGCATCTATGGGGATATTTGCAAGAGGAATGCATGGAAAGAGAGGATTCAAGTCCCTTGGGCCATTTACCCACATATTCCTTAAGAAAGGAAGGTGGATGAGAGAACTACGTCCTAGAGACTCTTAGCAATTTCCACCCTGTTAACCCAATTGAAAAGGTTTCATGGGTGGTTGCAAATTGGACTAAATCTGCATTTGTTGAAATAATTTAGCTGTTGGTCCCTAGGGGTGATTCTTAAGAGTGCTTCCTTATTGATTATGATAAGCCAGTTGTGGGTGCGAAGGATCTATGTTGATGAACCCTCGGATCTTGTGAAGCCACGACTGGGATGAGTCCTACGAAGAGGGTGTATGTTTCTAATACTGCAGCAGAACTGCCAAACCTGATGAGTCTGTCTCAGTAAGGCAACTGATTTTTTTTGGTAAGATTGACCAGTTTTCAGTAAGGTGTAACAAAATATCAATAACTGCTATTGTAAAGCTGGAAAATGTAATTAAAAGTCTGATGCATCGACGATATACATTATGTTCTGAAAAGTTTGTAAAGTACGCGTGGACTTAATTTACCACTTAAGTACAGCTGCACAAACTCTAGTTCCAAACCCTATGCAGCTCAATGGCATATTGCTATCCCTCAACCTGACATAATTCTTCCATTTCACATGACGATGGCAACCATATCTCCCGCCACAAGACATACTCAAATTGATTGAGTCCAACCAAGCCAGTGAAAGAAAGTGCAAGCCATGATGTCATGGCCACAGCTTTCAGCATGCACTGTAATGCAACTGGATTCAGTGTAGCCTCCGTCAGCATACTAAATGAAGTATCTGAGAGGAGGTCAGCATGAGAAGCTAAGGTGACCAAAAGTCAGGCTTTTTGTTCAATAGTTTCAATCATTTAAAACTAGAATGTCTGCCCATGCTCCAGCTGAAATATCCACTGTGGACGATACTGTGTTCAATTGGGGTTTTTAATGGGCCACGATGGGGAATGTACCTGATAATTCAAAGCAAAGTATATATGAAAGGAAAACTGACAAACAACTGTGCAAAACCAGTATGAAAGCAGACCAAGTGCTTCAGAATCTTGTTTCCTTTCTCAATGGTTGTTGTTGTTGTTGTTGTTGTTGTTGTTATAGGTTTTAACGCCATTTTTCAACACAGGATAGGTTATACAAGGCTGCCAGTATAAATGGTCGAGGAAGAACCTGGGAAAACCCCCAGAAAAACTCACTGACCCATGAGAAGCTACCAGCAAGCTTTCTCACATACCCAAATTGGCTGATCCCAAGACTCAAACGCACACAGACAGAGGTTAGATTGCAGTGATCAATAACGATGGGTGCTTTAGACCACTCAGCCACTTAGAGCCCCTCCTCAAAGGTAAAAATCTACATATGGTGATTACATAAACAACACAATAACAAAACACAAATATCCAATTACTTTACATAATTTACATTATGTGTGACTATATCTATATCTATATATCTATATATATATATATATATATATATATATATATATATATATATATATATATATATATATATATACCAATGTAGATCTTTTTAGACAAATAAAGGTTTTGTATTTTGTTTTTGTCTCATTTGTATAACTATCACATGTAGCTTTGTGCCTGTGAGAACTGGAAGATTCTAAAAATGCTTTGGTTGGACTCACAGCAGTTTTGTACTGTCCTTTTTCAATTTTTCCTTCAATGTATATGTGTGTGTGTGAGAGAGAGATTTAGAATAAAGGTGGTAATGATTGCAGATTAACTATAATAATGCCTCAGTGGACTAATGCTATGCAGAACTTTGCACATTATAACACAACAGTCTTTGTCTTGTCAAACATGTACATATTCAATGCTATATAATGTTCTTTTGATGCAGTTAAAATTTTACATGACAACATGTTCTCATGTTCTACCACCCAAAAAATGTCAGCATAAAAGATAATAATGTGACAGATTTAAACTAAGTAATATCAAAATTCTGGGCATGAACTGAACCCCTAATTAAAAGTCGTTAGTGAAGTGTATGCATGTGCTACTATTTAATGGCATGTCAGCACATTTATGAAACCTGTCTCGAGAGACCACACTTTGGCCAACAAAAGCTGATTTCTCATTACAGGTAATCTCATCAGAAGCCATATTACCAGGTGAAACAATACACCTATGCCAAGTATTGATACATATAATACACAACCTATGATATAAATGATACTGATACATATGAAGAATAAAGAGGCAAAAACAGTAATTTTTCATGTCCAAAGAAGAATAAAAGTAGCAATTATATGACACACATCATTTCAAATTGATTCTTTACATTAAGTATTGATATGTGAATCTAATCAATACATCAGTGAACTGTTTTACCCCTAGTCAAAATATACTGATAATATAAAAAGTTATAATACTAATAAAGACTTTATTTAGAGAAGGTAACTCAGTTAGTTACAGAACTAATCTACCTTGCCTTGAGGTCTTCTATCTGGCATGTACAATATATACAGTATATACAACATGATATGAAGAATCTGGCTTGACACTAAATAATTAAGTGATTTTAAAAATCAAAGTCTCAAACTTGGGACATATGCACAGGCATCTGTGAACACATAAACATATATAAAATATAAAATATCATCCTGCATTGAAAAATTCAACTGTGAAAATGATGTAAAATTACAGAAAAGCAGGCTGTATTTATTGTTCAAGAACTGTTCAATTGTGTAAAGATTTCATCCATTTGAGACACTGATTATGAAAAGAAGAAATGGTAGGAGCCTGCCTTATGTCACTGGGAATGTTGTTACATACCAGTGAATCAGTATATTGAAAACTTTTTTAAACAATTCCTTCTTTGGCCTTGGTATAATGTAGTGTTTACTTCTAACGGACCTTAAATTTGGAGTACCATCAGCATCTCTTTGGTGAAAGATATTGCTTGGAATGGCCTGATCTGGATACTTTATATATCAATTTGGCCTTTCAAAGAAATATTCTTTTGTGTATTGTTAAAATCTAAATATTATTCACTGCATCCAGGAAATTGTCTATACATTAATCTAGAATTAAAAGGCAAGCTCTCTTTTGGAGTCTTAAAAATGTTATGTTTGAATTATAGGCATTACCCCAAATTACATTACAATAGCCCAGATAGGCTGAATATAATTTTTATAAAAGATGACCCTATACTGAAGAGGAATGTAGGTTTTGATTTTCCTCAATAGCCAAAGATAAAAATTAACCTTTTTTGAAACAAATTTAATGTGAATAGACTGGGTAAGATTGTTATCTACAAATACACCAAGAATTTTATCATGAGAGATCATATTGTGACTCACATGGTCAAATAGAACCTGGAGTTTGTCGCTATCTAGCCTTGCTCATTTTTGTTGCATTGTAACTAGTAGGGCTTTTGTTTTTTTCTGTATTTATTGTTATACTGTTTTCCTTGCACCATACTTGAAGTCTGTTGAGAGCATCTTGTAAGTTATTTTCCAGTACCATTTTGGTTTTTACCCATCTCAGACATTGTAGTATCATCTGCATAGAGGTCAGTGGAAGAAACTGAAATTCCAGTCTTAAGAGGTAAGTCATTGATAAACAGAATGAATAACTGAGGTTCAAGGATAGAGCCCTGTGATACTCCACAGCCAATGTTTTTATTTTGAGAAAGTTTACCATTTAAAGATATCTTTTGTACTTTATCAGTTAAGAAAGAAGTAAACCAGTTTAGGGAGACTTTTCACTGCATTTATAGATTTTCAAGCAAAATTTCATGGTGTGCAAGATCAAAAGCTTTATGAAAATCAACCATAATAGTGCCTACCATTTCTCCTTGACCTAATACTTTCAGCTATTTATCAATCAAAGATACAAGTGCAATATCACAGGAGTGATTCTGTGGAAAGCCAGACTGATTATCATAACATCATAAGTGTTAAAATAGTTGAGAAAATAATCATGTACATGTTTTTCTAGTAATTTGGAGATACAAAGAAGGATAAAGATGGGTCTGTAGTTATTTACATCATCTTTTGCTCCTGCTTTATGCAATGGTGTAACCTTGGCAGTTTTCCATGTTTGTGGAAATTTATAAAATCTAATACATTCATTGCAAATGAAAGCTATAATCTCTACAGTTGCAGGTGCAGCTACCTTTATTAGCCTTGATCCAATTATACAAAGCCCTGTAGCTTTACAATCATCCATATTTAAAAACATATTTCAACACAAATTCTGGCCTCATTTCAGGAATTTCAAACTTTATATTGTTTGGTAGGTTCTTAGCACAAAAATGTTTGAGTTCCAGATGATCAGATGAAGTTCTGGTTTCTTCAAGTTTTTCAATTTGAACAAAAAATCATTAAAAATATTTGAGGTGTCAGTTGGATTATTGGCATAAATCCCCTCATGACTGAGGGATGCAATTTCAGTTTAACTCTTACATTTCCCTGCTTCAACTTACTCTGTAAACACTTTCTAGATAGCTTTCAGGTTATTTTGGTTTTCATCTAGCACTTTTTTGTAGTGTAATTGTTTGGTTTGAAGTATCATTTTATTAACTTTATTCCTCCAAACTCTATATTCAGCTTCATTTCCTAATGATTTTAGTTGGTCTCTTTGCTTTATTGCTTCTAAAATTTCTGGGGAGATCCATCCTGGCTGGTGGTCTTCCTTTATCCTGTGTGTTTTTAAAGGGGCATGTTTGTTCACTATACTGATGAACAGATCTGTCCAAGTATCTAAAACATCATCAAGATCTTCAAAGATTTGGACTGTATTCCATGGAATCTGTTTCAGATCTTCCAGGAATTTAACAGTATCAAAGTTTTGAAAAGATCTATAGGTAATGGATTTATGGATATTATTTTTTTTTATCCACGCATGAAAAAATGTAGTCTTTCAGAACAGTGGTTACATTTCAAGCCAGGTCTTATTTTATATTCTGTACATACTTCTATTTTAAAGTTTCGTTTCAACTACAAAGATAATACTGTTAAGAAGGTGATGATGTCAGAGTTTTATACCAATCCATCCAGTTTTGAAGGATGTGTGGTGACTCAGTGATTAGCTGTACAAAATCGATCATACTGAAACTCAACTTTCTGCTGACAAGTCAAAAATAAGAAACATTTCTGAGAAATATGAGAAATCTGCAATCAAAGCAAAAAAGTTCAATTTGGGAAAAACATTTGCATATGATTACAGCATCAGAAACCAATCAAAACTTTATATGTAACAAAGTTACCAACTATGCCATATTCTGGTCTATTTACACACCAAACAGCATTTGACTAATACAGATTCCTAGCAATTTTATGGTAATGGATATTGACCATGGTGGAAAATCAGCCTAATCATTAGGTGCATTGGGAACACACCAGAATTATTCTATTCAGCAGCTTCACAAAAAAATAGAAACATTTTGTTCATATTGAAAACTTTATTTTCCCTTGAGGCTTTACATTTGTAATTTAGACCTAGCTTTGTCATTGTTTCCTGAGAATAATAATGCAAAAATGTTTCTTACTTTTATGAAATGTTTTTTACTGCAGCATTCAGGAATAAACAATATGTCCATGTGATTTTTTAATAATATAATGATTCATATAAACAATGGCCTTGCACATGGTGTAATTACTTAAGTGTATTCTGCTAGCACAGTAAAGCAAAACACAAGGAAGAATTGTTATTGTATTTAACTTTTGTCGCTGTCCACTTACATCATTCCATAAATACACTTTAACTTCAAGTGTATTCAGATTGTAATAAACCCTCTATAACACTGATCTTATTAAAACAATGATGGCAAATCACAGCCTGAAAAATGCAATATAAATGCTGAAATATTCATTAGGAAATGTAACAAAAAATTTCAGAAAGTAAAGTTTTCTTTATTGTGCTTGCAACAAGAACCAAGTCTAACTGTAAATCTGTCAACCCAAGCAAATGTTGGCCATAATGAAAACATTGTTGATATCTATTTATACAGCAACAGCTTACAGACATTTATCTCTTGACAAACCAAAATTAAATTCCAGACAAATGTTAATGTTCAGTATATTCCAGATATGCTACGAGTGCAAACAGATCATACACTTTTAAAAGCACATTCTAAGTGCAAACAGATCACATTTTTAAAAACGTAGCTTTGAAACATGTTATAATGAAAATTTCAGTAATTAGCATTTCAGTACAGTGATCTTCAGTGTAATGTGAGTATATAAAAACATGCAAAGAGGGTCATATTTTGGCAAGGTATGTGAAACGATTACCAATTGCTTATAACAATTTGCTACTGTAGTTTCTCCTTATCAATAAAATGCATTGTAATTAACATTTCCAGGAAACTACTTGAAATACCAGTTTGAAATATCACACACTTGTAATTTAGATTTTCTGCAGTTTTATGGGAATTTGTGATTGCATTCTATTGAAAACATGACTATGAAATAAAATGTAGATATTATTAAGAGAAAACATTTTCCAACTGTTCATAACCAAGCATAATGAACATTTCATGCACACTGACAACATAAATCATTGAGTGAACATCCCAAGTTGCACTGAGTTCTAAACTGAAAATTGTGAGTATCCCATTTCGTACTGAGCTCCAAACTTAAAATTGTACACAGAATTGAGTATCCTATTTTGCATACAATTCCTGACTGAAAATTGAGAGTATCCCATCCAAATTGAAACTTGTGAGTATCCCATTTTGTATATAGTTTCAAACTTAAACTTGTACACAACTGTGAATTCTATGTTAATATTGTACAAATGAAATCAAAATTATTTGGTTTTTCAATTAAATAAAATTGACAAAAAAACATTTTCTTTTAAAAATTTAAATCTGGCAACAGTAATGTACATTTTTTATTTTTTACTTCAGAAACTTAAAATGTCATGCAAATGCATAAAATAATTACATATTTGATATGTAATGAATCTGATATGCAAAATCCAATAAAATTAATAACAAAAGGTATTCATTTTAGACCTACTTTTTAATCGCATGCTTGATGAGAATCACAAGCATCGGTGTAATATTAAACATTTTAGTGTTTTCATTCTTAGTGCTTCAGTGCTTCCATATAAATCAGAATCAACAAGGAAAATAAAGAAAACATTACAGTAGTAATTAAAGTTGCCTTATAGCTAGAACTCAAGCAATTACTCATTCTGAAAGCAACAGAAGAAATAACCTGTATTAAGAAGCAACTGACCTTCAATGGACTTCTTTACTCTATATAGTCAAACAGTTTACCTTCGATGGACTTCTTTACTCTTCATAGTCTAGCAGTTTACCTTCAATGGACTTCTTCACTCTTCATAGTCTAACAGTTTACCTTCAATGGACTTCTTTTCAAAGTCTAGCAGTTTACCTTCAGTGGACTTCTTTACTCTTCAGTCTTTTCTATAATGCTTGCAACCAGCCCAAACCACCATACTATATTTTTTATGGACTAAACATGCTTTACCTTTATGTTGTATTTTATAAACCTTTAACAGAATTTTAAAATCTTTACCTTTCAGATTTTATCTTCTTTTCCTTTATGTTTACCTTTTTTATGGGTTTATCTTCCTAAAGTTTTTGTGCAGTTTTTCAATTTATTTTATGTTTTGAAATTAACATATAACAGGCACCATAAAGTCACTATTGTGTATAGGTTCTATTACATGCTAATATGTACTGGTACATACTTACAACCCCCACCAACATCAACCCGAAAGTTGTTGTTGTTGTTTTTGCTACTGTAGGACTGGATGTGGATGAGCCAGCACACTGCATA